>JAHHZJ010003600.1:0-117045 GCA_021437245.1 Aegilops speltoides
AATATTGTTGCTTCTAGTAGTTCTCTTGATTCCACTAATGATTCTCTTAGCCAAGTTACACTTGAGCAAGAAAATAGCTTATTGAAGGAATAATAGAGAAAGGTGTTTACAAGAGCCTTGCGGGAGTAAGCAATTCGAGGAAATTATACGCAAGCAAGGAAGGCACCGGAAGAATCAAGGTGTTGGTTTTGAACGAAAGTTCAATGCCAATGGAGTTGAGTGGGAAGAAGATCAATACCCCAAGACGAAGTTTGTTCCTCAACAAGAGAAGTATGATCCTACTTCCTTCAAGGGAACACAAGCTCAAGATGATCTTCCACCACAAGACCACAAGAACAAAGGCAAGGACAAGCTTCAAGAAGAGATTGATGAATTTGAAGAAGCACCTAAAGCCTCGTTCAAGTGGGTCCCCAAGACTACGTGAAGTTCTACTTCATCAAGTACAACTACAACTCCAAGGATTGCCATCAAGATGATGTGGATCCCGAAGAAGAAGAACTAGAGAGTTCTTGAGGGTGACTCCGCCAACATTCTTCACTCATATCATTTTGGCAAGAACAAGTGTAATCAACTTCCACATCTTGCACTAGTTCAAGGAGTCACAAACCCTCATGTTGGTAAGACAAGGGACAAGGTAACCTAATGTTTTCATGGACATCATCTTGTGTGTGCATCACTCTATGTCTATGGATATTCTTGTTTGTTCCTTGTGGGACTAATCCATGTAGGCAAGTTGAAAGTGCAACTCACTCCAAAGGATTGCTCCAAATGATCTACATCAACATTGAGCATCTACATCTTCAATACCTACATGAAGTCATCATCGACAAAACCCAAGGTTAGTTCATCCCTCTAAGGGGGGATCTCACATCTAGGGGGGGCTTAACTCTAAGAATTGAGTCAAAGCAACTCTAATGATGTGAACACATCAATGCATTATGTAAAAGTGGTAACCCCACTTGAGCTTAAACGATGAGTATGACCTATGATCAAATGTTCTCATTTGACTCCTAAGTCAATATACTCATATATAGATGACCTAGTCATCGCCAATTGCTTGATAGATGCTAAAATTGGTTGTGCATGATTTGCCACATATTTCTATCGCCATCTTATTGTGTGAGCATGTTGGTGCATATTTTACTCATTCAAGACATCCACTTGTTGTTTTGATTGTTTGGATTTTTTTTGTGCCAAGTGGATGGACAAGAATGCCTAAGAATCTTCTTTAGCTATCTATGATTTTCTCGTCTCAAACTCTATTCATGCTACATCACAAAATTTGATTAAGTCAGATTCGAACCACTCTGTGTGAGGAGCACTCAGAGTCCCCGATTCGTCATAAACTTAAACTTCCAAAACCTCTTAGTGATTCTCGGTCTGACCGATTCTTCCATTTCGGTCCTACCGAGATCATCAAGTTGATCTGAGTTTTCAATCTCGGTGCAACCGATTTGAACTTTTCGGTCTCACCGATTTCAGAATCGAACACGTTATGCATCTCGGTGCCACCGAGTTGTTCCACTCGGTCACACCGACAGGGGCTTGCTATATATAGCCACGGGCAAAATTTTGGAAATTTCTCCGAAACCCTTCGCCCGCGCAACAGCGTGCTCTGCCATCGTGGTCTCCGGATCGTCTCCTTGTCGCCAGCAGCCTCCTGTCGCTGGTCTCCGCCGCCGTCAACGGATTTTGTCCCCGCCGTTGCCGCCGTAGCAAGTCCACCGCCAAGTTAGGGTATGGACTTAATCTTTGTGCTATCCACGTCTGATTCCTGGCACATTGTTTTCATATTGATTCTTGCCACGATTGAAATTCTTCTATCCAACCAAAGTAGTTCATAGATTAGATGTGATTCAAATTTTTAGGGTTTGGTTTCCGCCGAAACCATCTCGGACCCACCGAGTTGAAAAACTCGGTTTCACCGATTTGGCTTATGCCATTGCATGAGTGACTCTCGGTCTGACCGAGAATTACTAATCGGTGCGACCGATTTGTGGATTCTGTGAAACCCTAGTAGTCTCGGTGCCACCGAACTGAAACTCGGTCCAACCGAGATCATCAGTTTAGGTTCCAAAACTGCTTCGGTATCACCGAGTTTGAAAATCAGTGGATCCGAAATGCTTTTTGTGGAAAACTAAAACTGAACTTTTGAGTCATTCTTTTGCAAAAATCTATACATTTTGTGATGCTCATCTTTTCTATCTCATCCATAACTCTTCACAGGGTCAGCAGTCAGCTTTTGCAGTATGTCTGATCAAAGTGACAGCCAGAACAGGTCATAAGAGCAGATTGACATGAGTCAGGGCACTAGTCCCTCCAGCACTTTAGATGAAGGGAGCAGAAGTACTCCTAGAAATTTTCCTAAGGCTGCAACTAGGCAAAGGAGGAAAATAACTTCAGACTCTGAAGATGAGGATTATAGAGCTGAAGAGGATGAGGCTACTTCCAAGAAGGTAGTGCTCAAAAAGGAGTATGGCTCAGGCAAGACCACTAAGCCTGGACTTAATAGGAAGGTCCCTGCCAAGAGGACACCTATGCTGAAGGTCAGAGGGTCAACTCAAATACCTGAAAAGCCTGATCCCAAAGAGCCAGCTGAAGAAAGGAAGAGGAAGGAAAGGGTCAAGAAGACCATGGGCAGAATTGTTGGTCAACCTTCCATGATGGAAGAGGAAGAGGATGCTGCACCAGCTCCTAAGGCAGCTAAGCTTATGGGAGATGCAATCAGATCAGGGGCTGCAACATCCAAGACCAAGGAAGCACCCAAGGCTGCCACCAAGGCCAAGCATGTTCCAAAGAGGAATACTAGGAGTATTCCAGCTGCTGAGAAGAACAAGGCCCAGTGCCCAATGTTGCTGAAGATTCAGATGAAGAAGGACAGGTTCTAAGAAAGCTCAAGCCCAAGATACCAGACCACAATGATGCCCATCCTGTGGCCGAGGACATGAGAATCAGGAAGGATTCAGGGCTGAGACTGTGGAGAATGGAAGATCCATATGCTTCAAGAAGAAGAACAGCTGTTGACTACATGTTCCACACAAAGGAACAGCAGGACTTCTATGAAACAATTTTGTTGGACAAGAAGCCCATAGTCTGTGACATGAGGTGGGTTGACTGGAAATTCATCAAGGAAAAAGAACAGCACTATCCTGGAGTGCAAGACAACTTTGTTGCTTGTGGAGTTGCAGATTTTGTTGGACAGAAGTTCACCAACTGGAATGATGAGCTTATCATGCAGTTCTACTCCACAACACACTTTTACCCAGATGGAAGAATAGTTTGGATGTCTGAAGGTACAAGGTACCAGTCCACTATTGAAGAATGGGGAAGTCTGATCAATGCCCCCAAGGAGAATGAGGATGACCTAGACATTTATGCAAAGAAGAAGTTGGGTCACAATTCAATGGCTCACATGTACAAGGTAATTCTAGACAAGGCATTAGAGACTCACAAGTATGGATCAGTTCACTTTCTGCTGTCAGGATTGCCAACCATAAATTGGATTCTGAGGCACACTTTGTTGCCCAAGTCTGGTGACCATAACATGATCAGAGGGCATGCCATCAACATGTTGCATGTTTTTGATGTGCCACAGAAGTTCAAAGTCATGAGCCTGATCATTGAAACAATCAAGAGGACTGCAGCAGATCAGAAGAGGGTCTGTGGATATGCACCTCAGATTCAAGAATTGATAAACTCAAAGATGGGCACAGGAAAATATCAGTTGGATAAGGAACACTTTCCACTTTATCCAGACTTTGAGGACAATGAGGTTGTCGTGAATGAAGATGATCCACAATCAGTTCAAGCTTAGGAGAAGAAGGAGAAGGCAAAGAGGGAGAAGGCTGCCAAGATGCCAACTCAAGAGGAGGCATCTGAATATTTCTTGAAAACCAAATAGGAGCAGCTTGGTTACTTGATAGCATCATCTCTGAGGATTGAGAAGGGGTTGGCCACCCTAACTCAAAACCAGGAGAGCCTGGAAAGAATCATGGAACAAAAATTCTATGATCTAGATGTCAAGGTGGCGAGATTGATCGGCCAGGAGCAGCTGCAGGATGACATGCAAGAGAGGAAGGAAAGACTACCACCAATGTGTTTGCTAGAGTGCCCAGAGCCAGAGGTCGGCTTGCAGTGCAAGGATGTGGACACTAGAGCAACAACTTCAAGACCAGCCACCGCCTCTACAGCCCAAAGGCAACCACCTCCAAAGACCAACTCCTCCAGCTCCATCCACTTCAACTGAAGCCTTCGTCCAAGGAGCCATCTCTACACCACCACCAGCAGATCAAGCCTGAGAGTCGATCTAGCACTATGCATTTCGATGAACTTTTTGGTAACTTGTTGCCAAAGGGGGAGAAAAATGTATAGATCATAGGCTTCGAGAGAGAGAGAGAGTTGCTTTTGTTCTCTCTTGCTTTATTTGGTGGTTTTTCAATCTTTGTTTGCTTTTGGTTGAGATACTATGCTTGTGAGACATTGATGATCATGTGTTTGATCATAAGCTACACTTATGCATGCTTGATATTATCCTATCTATCTTATGTGACCACTCACTATGCTTGGTGATGAGTGCATGTATTCATTGTTTATTATTTTGAGCGCTTCACCAAGATGTATGTGACATGGAAGAGTAACCCATGAGCCTAATTCATTGTGCATTTGCAGTCCAAAGCAAATCTAAAACTATGCACAAATTTAGGGGGGAGCTCTTGCTTATCACATACTTCTCAAAGCGACAATGTTATTTAAATTTTATTATCATTTGTCGAAGCTTTGACCTATATGTTGTCATCAATTACCAAAAAGGGGGAGATTGAAAGTGCAACTATCCCTAGGTGGTTTTGGTAATTCATAACAACATATAGCTCATTGAGCTAATGCTATTCCAAGACTATAATTTCAGGAAAGCTCAATGAATGGCATGGCATGGATGATGAAAGTGGATCCCTCAAAATACTAAGGACAAAGGATTGGCTCAAGCTCAAAAGCTCAAGACTCTTCATTTTACATTTTAGTGATCCAAGATCACATTGAGTCTATAGGAAAAGCCAATACTATCAAGGAGGGATGAGGTGTTGCTTAATGAGCCTCTTCCTTCATGTGCTTAGTGATATGCTCCAAAACCCTCAACTATCTTCCCACATCCACAAATGACCTAAACCCAAAGCCAAAATCGGTCACACCGATTCTTCCTATCCGGCGCCACTGATTCCAAAAGTCATAGCCACCGCCACAAACCCTAAGCAAATCGGTCTTACCGATAGGGATCTCGGTCTCACCGAGATGGGATTGCAATCTCTCTGTTTCCCTTCGTAACGTTTCGGTCTAACCGAAGTGAGCGATCGGTCCCACCGAGATTGCAATGTAAACTCTCTGTTTCCTTTTTGTAACATTTCGGTCTCACCGAAAAGAGCAAATCGGTCCCACCGAGTTTACCTGACCAACTCTCTGGAAAGCTTATTACCAAATCGGTCTCACCGAGTTTGTGTAATCGGTCTCACCGAGATTACGTTATGCCCTAACCCTAACCATATTGGTCCTACCGAGTTGCATGTCGGTCCCACCAAAAATCACAAACGGTCACTAGGTTTACTAAATTGGTCCGACCGAGTCTGTTGAATCGGTCCCACCGAGTTTGGTAAATTGTGTGTAACGGTTAGATTTTGTGTGGAGGCTATATATACCCCTCCACCTCCTCTTCATTCGTGGAGAGAGCCATCAGAATGAACCTACACTTCCAACTTACCATTTCTGAGAGAGAACCACCTACTCATGTGTTGAGGCCAAGATATTCCATTCCTACCATATGAATCTTGATCTCTAGCCTTCCCCAAGTTGCTTTCCACTCAAATCTTCTTTCCACCAGATCCAAAACCTATGAGAGAGAGTTGAGTGTTGGGGAGACTATCATTTGAAGCACAAGAGCAAGGAGTTCATCATGAACGCACCATTTGTTACTTCTTGGAGAGTGGTGTCTCCTAGATTGGCTAGGTGTCACTTGGGAGCCTCTGACAAGATTGTGGAGTTGAACCAAGGAGTTTGTAAGGGAAAGGAGATCACCTACTTCGTGAAGATCTACCGCTAGTGAGGCAAGTCCTTCGTGGGCGACGACCATGGTGGGATAGACAAGTTTGCTTCTTCGTGGACCCTTCGTGGGTGGAGCCTCCGTGGACTCTCAAGCAGCTGCTACCCTTCGTGGGTTGAAGTCTCCATCAACGTGGATGTACGATAGCACCACCTATCGGAACCACGCCAAAAACATCCGTGTCTCCAATTGCGTTTGAATCCTCCAAACTCTTCCCTTTACTTTCTTGCAAGTTGTATGCTTTAATTTCCGCTGCCTATACACTCTTTGCATGCTTGCTTGAATTGTGTGATAATTGCTTGACTTGTCCTAAAGTAGCTAAAAACTGCCAAACTCTAAAATTGGGAAAAGGTTAAGTTTTTATTGGTCAAGTAGTCTAATCACCCCCCCCTCTAGACATACTTCAAGGTCCTACAGGTATGTATTCAAAACATATAAAAAATGTTACCGCATAGACAGTAGTCCCTGATGCTCAGTTTGGCGTTCGAAAAGAAAAGCCGAGCTGAGGATCTAAAAAGATATACGCAGGAGTCTAACATAAATGTGTCAATATGGGAATGCAGGCTGTGAAGGAAATATGCCCTAGAGGCAATAATAAAGTTATTATTTATCTCCTTATTTCATGATAAATGTTTATCATTCATGCTAGAATTGTATTAACCAGAAACATAATACATGTGTGAGTGTATAAACAAACAGAGTGTCACTAGTATGCCTCTACTAGACTAGCTTGTTAATCAAAGATGGTTATGTTTCCTAACCATGAACAAAGGGTTGTTATTTGATTAACAAGGTCACATCATTAGTAGAATGATCTGATTGACATGACCCATTCCATTAGCTAAGCACACGATCGTTTAGTATGTTGCTACTGCTTTTATCCATGACATATACATGTTCCTATAACTATGAGATTATGCAACTCCGCTTGCGGAGGAACACTTTGGTGCTACCAAACGTCACAACGAATCGGGTGATTATAAAGGAGTACTACAGTGTCTCCAAAGGCGATGTTGGGTTGGCGATTTCGAGATTAGGTTTTGTCACTCCGATTGTCGGAGAGGTATCTCTGGGCCCTCTCGGTAATACACATCACTTAAGCCTTGCAAGCATTACAACTAATGAGTTAGCTGTGAGATGATGTATTACGGAACGAGTAAAGAGACTTGCGTAACGAGATTGAACTAGGTATTGATACCGACGATCGAATCTCGGGCAAGTAACATACGGATGACAAAGGAACAACGATGTTGTTATGCGGTCCGACCGATAAAGATCTTCGTAGAATATTTAGGAACCAATATGGGCATCCAGGTCCCGCTATTGGTTATTGACCGGAGACGGTCTCGGTCATGTCTACATTGTTCTCGAACCGTAGGGTCCGCACGCTAAGGTTTCGATGACGGTTATATTATGAGTTTATGTATTTTGATGTACCAAGGAGTTCGAGTCCCGGATGTGATCACGGACATGACGAGGAGTCTCGAAATGGTCGAGACATAAAGATTGATATATTGAAGCCTATGTTTGGAGTTCGAATAGTTCGGGTGAAATCGGATTTTACCGAACACCGTGGTTACTGGAACCTCCGGGGTTAATGGGCCTTAATGGGCCATGAGGGAGAAGAGGAAGGGCCGGCCAGGGCAGGCCGCGCCTCCCCTAGTCCGAATAGGACAGGAGAGGGGGGCGCCCTTCCCTCTTTCCTCCCCAAGTCCTAATCCAACTAGGGGGGAGTCCTACTCCGGTGGGAGTAGGACTCCTCCGCCTCCTCCTAGGGCCGGCCGCACCCCCTTGCTCCTTTATATACGGGGCAGGGGCACCCTAGAACACACAAGTTGATCCTGAGATCGTTCCTTAGCTGTGTGCGGTGCCCCTCCACCATAATCCACCTCGGTCATATCGAAGCGGTGCTTAGGCGAAGCCTGCGCCGGTAGAACATCAAGATCGCCACCACGCCGTCAGGCCGACGAAACTCTCCCTCCCCAAGCTCTCTTGGATTGGAGCCCGAGGAGCGCCATCGAGCTGTACGTGTGTCAAGAACTCGAGGCGCCGGAGTAACGGCGCTAGGTTCGTTGGATCGCGAGGAGAACATACGACTACTTCCTCTACGCCAGATCGCTTCCGCTTCGGTCTCACGAGGGTACGAGACAACACTCTTCCCTCTCGTTGCTATGCATCACCATGATCTTGCGTGTGCGTAGGAAAATTTTGAAATTATTCGTTCCCCAACAAAGTGGTATCGAGCCTAGGTTTTTATGGTTTGATGTTTTGCACGAGTAGAACACAAGTGAGTTGTGGGCGATACAAGTCATACTACCTACCAGCATGTCATACTTTGGTTCAGCGGTATTGTGAGATGAAACGCCCGACCGACATTACGCCAGACGCTTACGCGAGACTGGTTTCACCGCCACGAGCACTCGCTGCTTAAAGGTGATGGCGGTGTGTCTGCTCTCTCACTTTAGTTGAACCGAGTATGGCTACGCCCGGTCCTTGAGAAGGTTAAAACGGAGTCTATTTGACGAAGTATCGTTGTGGTTTTGATGCGTAGTTGAGATTGGTTCTTGCTTAAGCCCGTAGCAGCCACGTAAAATTTGCAACAACAAAGTAGAGGACGTCTAACTAGTTTTTGCAGGGCATGTTATGATGTGATATGGTCAAGACATGATGCTATATTTTATTGTATGAGATGATCATGTTTTGTAGCCGAAGTTATCGGCAACTGGCTGGAGCCATATGGTTGTCGCTTTATTGTATGAAATGCAAATGCCCTGTAATTGCTTTACTTTACCACTAAGCGGTAGCGATAGTCGTAGAAGCAATAGATGGCGTAGACGACAACGATGCTACGATGAAGATCAAGGTGTCGCGCCGGTGACGATGGTGATCACGACGGTGCTTCGGAGATGGAGATCACAAGCACAAGATGATGATGGCCATATCATATCACTTATATTGATTGCATGTGATATTTATCCTTTATGCATCTTATCTTGCTTTGTTTGACGGTAGCATTTTAAGATGATCTCTCACTAAAATTATCAAGTAGTGTTCTCCCGAGTATGCACCGCTGCCAAAGTTCGTCGTGTCGAGACACCACGTGATGATCGGGTGTGATAAGCTCTACGTCCATCTACAACGGGTGCAAGCCAGTTTTGCACACGCAGAATACTCAGTTATACTTGACGAGCCTAGCATATGCAGATATGGCCTCGAACACGGAGACCGAAAGGTCGAGCGTGAATCATATAGTAGATATGATCAACATAAGATGTTCACCATTGAAAACTACTCCATCTCACGTGATGATCGGTTATGGTTTAGTTGATTTGGATCATGTGATCACTTAGATGACTAGAGAGATGTCTGTCTAAGTGGGAGTTCTTAAGTAATATGATTAATTGAACTTTAATTTATCATGAACTTAGTACCTGATAGTATCTTGCTTGTCTATGTTTGTTTGTAGATAGATGGCTCGTCTTTGTTGTTCCGCTGAATTTTAATGTGTTCCTTGAGAAAGCAAAGTTGAAAGATGATGGTAGCAATTACACGGATCGGGTCCGTAATCTCGAGGATTATCCTCATTGCTGCACGTAAGAGTTACGCCTTGGATGCACCGCTAGGTGCCGGACTGCCGCTTGATGTAACCGACGACGTTAAGAACGTCTCGCGAGCAAAGCTGATGACTACTCTATAGTTTAGTGTGCCATGCTTTACGGCTTAGAAACGGGACTTCAACCACGTTTTGAACGTCATGGAGCATATGAGATGTTCCAGAGTTGAAGTTGATATTCCAATGTAATGCCCGGATTGAGAGATATGAAGTCTCCAATAAGTTCTATAGCTGCAAGATGGAGGAGAATAGTTCTCGGTGAGCACATACTCGTAATGTCGGGTATTACAATCACTTGACTCAACCGGGAGTTAATCTTCCGGATGATTGTGTCATTGATGTAATTCTTCAATCACCGCCACCAAGCTACAAAGGCTTCGTGATGAACTATAATATGCAAGGGTTAGTAAAGACTATACCGAGCTCTTCGCAATGCTAAAGGCTGCGGAGGTAGAAATCAAGAAAGAGCATCAAGTGTTGATGGTCAATAAGACCACTAGTTTCAAGAAGAAAGGCAAAGGGAAGAAGAAGGAACTTCAAGAAGAACAGCAAGCAAGTTGCTGCTCAGAGAAGAAACCCAAGTCTGGACCTAAACCTGAAATCGAGTGCTTCTACCGCAAGCGATCGTCACCGAAGCGGAACTGCCCCAAGTATTTGGCGGATAAGAAGGATGGCAAGGTGAACAAAGGTATATGTGATATACATGTTATTGATGTGTACCTTACTAGAGCTCGCAGAGCACTTGGGTATTTGATCTCGGTTCATTGCTAATATTTGCAACTCAAACAAGGACTACGGATTACGCTAACACCGCAAAGGACGAGGTGACGATGCGCGTGGGAAATGGTTCCAAAGTCGATGTGATCGCGGTCGGCACGCTACCTCTACATCTACCTTGGGATTAGTTTTAGACCTAAATAATTGTTATTTGGTGCTGCGTTGAGCATGAACATTATATCTGGATCTTGTTTGATGCGAGACGGTTATTCATTTAAATCGAGAATAATGGTTGTTCTATTTATATGAGTAATATCTTTTATGGTCATGCACCCTTGAAGAGTGGTCTATTTTGATGAATCTCGATAGTAGTGATACACATATTCATAATGTTGAAACCAAAAGATGCAGAGTTGATAAAGATAGTGCAACTTATTTGTGGCAATCGCTGCTTAGGTCATATCGGTATAAAGCGCATGAAGAAACTCCATACTAATGGACTTTTGGAGTCACTTGATTATGAATCACTTGGCACTTATGTAACCGTGCCTCATGGGCAAGATGACTAAAACCCCGTTCTCGGAACTATGGAGAGAGCAACATATTTGTTGGAAATCATACATCTGAGATGTATGTGGTCCGATGAATGTTGAGGCTCGTGGCGGATATCGTTATTTTCTCACCTTCACAGATGATTTAAGCAGATATGGGTATATCTACTTAATGAAACATAAGTCTGAAACATTTGAAAAGTTCAAAAATTTCAGAGTGAAGTTGAAAATCATCGTAATAAGAAAATTAAGTTTCTATGATCGATCGTGGAGGTGAATATTTGAGTTACGAAGTTTGGTCTACATTTGAAACAATGCGAATAGTTTCGCAACTCACGCCACCCGAACACCACAACGTAATGGTGTGTCCGAACGTCAGAATCGCACTTTACTAGATATGGTGTGATCTATGATGTCTCTTACAGATTTACCGCTATCGCTTTGGGGTTATGCTCTTGAGACCGCCGATTCACACTTTGAATAGAACACCGTCAAAATCCGCTGAGACGACACCTTATGAACTATGGTTTAGCAAGAAACCAAAGTTGTCGTTTCTTAAAGTTTGGGGATGCGATGCTTATGTGAAAAGCATCAACCTGATAAGCTCGAACCCAAATCGAGAAATGTGTCTTCATAGGATACCCAAAGGAGACAGTTGGGTACACCTTCTATCACAGATCCGAAGGCAAGACATTTGTTGCTAAGAATGGATCCTTTCTAGAGAAGGAGTTTCTCTCGAAAGAAGTGAGTGGGAGGAAAGTAGAACTTGATGAGGTAATTGTACCTTCTCCCTTACTTGAAAGTAGTTTGTCGCAGAAACCGGTTTTTGAGACATCTACACCAAATAGTGAGGAAGTTGATGATGTTGATCATGAAACTTCAGATCAAGTTACTACGTAACCTCGAGATCAACCAGAGTAAGATCCGCACTGAGTGGTACGGTAATCCTGTTCGAAGTCATGCTACTAGATCATGATGAACCCACGAACTATGAAGAAGCGATGGTGAGCCCAGATTCCGCAAAATGGCTTGAGGCCATGAAATCTGAGATGGGATCCATGTATGAAAACAAAGTATGGACTTTGGTTGACTTGCCCGAGGGTCGGCAAGCAATAGAAAACAAGTGGATCTTCAAGAAGAAGATCGACGACGACAAGTAATGTAATCGTTTACAAAGCTCGACTTGTCGCAAAGGGTTTCGACAAGTTCAAGGGATTGACTACGATGAGACCTTCTCACCAGAAGCGATGCTTAAGTCCGTCCGAATCATGTTAGCAATTGCCGCATTTTATGATTATGAAATTTGGCAAATGGATGTAAAGACTGCATTCCTAAATGGATTTCGGAAGAAGAGTTGTATATGATGCAACCGAAGGTTTTATCGATCCAAAAGGAGCTAACAAAGTGTGCAAGCTCCAGCGATCCATTTATGGACTGGTGTAAGCATCTCGAGTTGGAATAAACGCTTTGATAGTGTGATCAAAGCATTTGGGTTCATACAGACTTTTGGAGAAGCCTGATTTACAAGAAAGTGAGTGGGAGCTCAGAGCATTTTCGATATTATATGTAGATGACATATTACTAATCCGAAATGATATAGAATTTCTGGATAGCATAAAGGGATACTTGAATAAGAGTTTTTCAATGAAAGACCTCGGTGAAGCTGCTTACATATTGGGCATCAAAATCTATAGAGATAGATCAAGACGCTTAATTGACTTTCACAAAGCACATACCTTGACAAAATTTTGAAGAAGTTCAAAATGGATCAAGCAAAGAAAGGGTTCTTGCTTGTGTTGCAAGGTGTGAAGTTGAGTAAGACTCAATGCCCCACCACCGCAGAAGATAGAGAGAAAATGAAAGATGTTCCTATGCTTCAGCCATAGGCTCTATCATGTATGCAATGTTGTGTACCTGACTGATGTGTGCCTTGCTATAAGCTTAGCAGGAGGTACCAAAGTAATCTAGGAGTGGATCATCGACAGCGGTCAAGAACATCCCGAAATACGAAAAGGACTAAGGATATGTTTTCAGATATGGAGGTGACAAAGAGCTCATCAGAACGGTTACGCTGACGCAAGCTTTGACACTCGATCCGGACGATTCTAAATCGCAGACCGGATACGATTTACACTAAACGGAGGAGCTGTCGGTTGGTGCAGTTCTAAACAAAGCGTCGAAGCGGGATCTACATGTGAAGCGGAATACATAGCAGCTTCGGAAGCAGCTAATGAAGGAGTCTGGATGAAGGAGTTCATATCCGATCTAGGTGTCATACCTAGTGCATCGGGTCCAATGAAAATCTTCTGTGACAATACTGGAGCAATTGCCTTGGCAAAGGAATCCAGATTTCACAAGAGGACCAAGCACATCAAGAGACGCTTCAATTCCATCCGGGATTTAGTCCAGGTGGGAGACATAGAGATTTGCAAGACCCGTTGACTAAGCCTCTTCCACGAGCAAAACATGATCAACACCAAGACTCCATGGGTGTTAGAATCATTACTATGTAATCTAGATTATTGACTCTAGTGCAAGTGGGAGACTGAAGGAAATATGCCCTAGAGGCAATAATAAAGTTATTATTTATTTCCTTATTTCATGATAAATGTTTATCATTCATGCTAGAATTGTATTAACCGGAAACATAATACATGTGTGAGTGTATAAACAAACAGAGTGTCACTAGTATGCCTCTATTAGACTAGCTTGTTAATCAAAGATGGTTATGTTTCCTAACCATGAACAAAGGGTTGTTATTTGATTAACAAGGTCACATCATTAGTAGAATGATCGATTGACATGACCCATTCCATTAGCTTAGCACACGATCGCTTAGTATGTTGCTACCGCTTTTATCCATGACATATACATGTTCCTATAACTATGAGATTATGCAACTCCCGCTTGCGGAGGAACACTTTGGTGCTACCAAACGTCACAACGAATCGGGTGATTATAAAGGAGTACTACAGTGTCTCCAAAGGCGATGTTGGGTTGGCGATTTGAGATTAGGTTTTGTCACTCCGATTGTCGGAGAGGTATCTCTGGGCCCTCTCGGTAATACACATCACTTAAGCCTTGCAAGCATTACAACTAATGAGTTAGCTGTGAGATGATGTATTATGGAACGAGTAAAGAGACTTGCCGTAACGAGATTGAACTAGGTATTGATACCGACGATCGAATCTCGGGCAAGTAACATACCGATGACAAAGGGAACAACGATGTTGTTATGCGGTCTCGACCGATAAAGATCTTCAGAGAATATGTAGGAACCAATATGGGCATCCAGGTCCCGCTATTGGTTATTGACCGGAGACGGTCTCGGTCATGTCTACATTGTTCTCGAACCGTAGGGTCCGCACGCTTAAGGTTTCGATGACGGTTATATTATGAGTTTATGTATTTTGATGTACCAAGGAGTTCGGAGTCCCGGATGTGATCACGGACATGACGAGGAGTCTCAAGTGGTCGAGATATAAAGATTGATATATTGGAAGCCTATGTTTGAGTTCGAATAGTTCCGTGAAATCGATTTTACCGAACACCGGGGTTACTGAACCTCCCGGGGTTAATGGGCCTTAATGGGCCATGAGGGAGAAGAGGAAGGGCCGGCCAGGGCAGGCAGGCGCGCCTCCCCCTAGTCCGAATAGGACAAGGAGAGGGGGCGGCGCCTTCCCTCTTTCCCTCCCCCAAGTCCTAATCCAACTAGGAAGGGGGAGTCCTACTCCGGTGGGAGTAGGACTCCTCCGCCTCCTCCTAGGGCCGGCCGCACCCCCTTGCTCCTTTATATACGGGGCAGGGGGCACCCTAGAACACACAAGTTGATCCTGAGATCGCTCTCAGCCATGTGCGGTGCCCCTCCACCATAATCCACCTCGGTCATATCAGAAGCGGTGCTTAGGCGAAGCCTTGCGCTGGTAGAACATCAAGATCGCCACCACGCCGTCGGCCGACGAAACTCTCCTCCCAAGCTCTCACTGGATTGGAGCCCGAGGAGCGCCATCGAGCTGTACGTGTCAAGAACTCGAGGCGCCGGAGTAACGGCGCTAGGATCGGTTGATCGCGAGGAGAACGACGACTACTTCCTCTACGCTAGATCGCTTCGCTTTGGTCTACGAGGGTACGTAGACAACACTCTTCCCTCTCGTTGCTATGCATCACCATGATCTTGCGTGTGCGTAGGAAAATTTTGAAATTACTGCGTTCCCCAACAGGCTGTGCTGCTGACCTCTGCCGCACTGACTGCGGAGGTCAATGCATTGAAGGAGAGCCTCGATCGGTCCGAGAACAAGCTCGGCCGTGCCAAGAAGCAGCTCGAGGACAAGGAGGGTATGTAGTACCGCATGTAAATGTATATAGAAATACTTGGTTGCAAATATTGACAGGACCAACGTAAATGTTGCAGGGGCCACGACCGAGGTGGCGACCCTGAAGGAAGCGGTCTCCAAGGCCGAAAATAGTGCGGCCTTGGAGCGCACCGAGCGAGAGAAGCAGGAGCCGCGGGTGGCAGAGGTGCAGCAAGAGCTCCAGGCTCTCGTGGAAAAACACGAGAGTTTGGAGCGTGACTCGAAGACTTGAGAGTCCGAGCTCGCCTTGGCTCTTGAGAGTGCCAAAACCGCTAAGGCCGAAGCCCAGAAGGCCCTCCAGGAGATCGAGGCAATGAAGAAGATAGCGGCGGGTAAGGCATTCTTTATGCAAAGCAAGAATATAAAAGTAAATTATTTGTTACTTACCCGGATCCGGAGCTCTCCAGGAGCGTTCGCCGATCTGCCCCGTAGTGTGTCTGATGCTGCCGCGTTCTACCGAGCCGAGGAGGGGAGCTCGACGGAAAAGGTGTTTTGGTCTCAGTATGCTGAGGCCGAACATCCGTTGCCCTTGAGCGACCAGCTGAAGCAGCTGGTCGAGCTCCATAAGGTGGCCGAACAGGCCATGAAGGGCCTCATAGTTCGGCTGTGGCCTGGAGAGGCCATGCCTGGGAGCTACTTTGGTCTGGTGCGGCGGCTGGTGGACGCGTGTCCGTGGATTGAAGTCATCAAGCGCTCCGTCTGTATTGAAGGTGCCCGTCGGGCCCTTGCCCGTGCTAAAGTGCACTGGGGCAAGCTGGACGCGGAGAAGCTTTTGGCGGATGCGCCACCGCCGGGCAAGGAGTATCGCACGCCCGAGATGTATTATAAGGGCGTCCTGAAGGGTGCCCGCCTTATAGCGGATGAATGCTGCAAAGATTTAATTTTTGAGTAGACTCGCATTTGTTATCCTGTACGCTGAAAACTTTGTTCATGTGCGTTTAAGCAACGCTTGTTAATTTAAAATATTACCTTCTGTGCAGCCGTTTATCAAATCTGAGAGATGCAAGTCGTCGGCTTCTACCCCCATGCCACGAATGCTGGGGTGTTCGGGATAAACCTGAGCACTCTTGTTCCCTTTCTTGGGTCCATCTAGGCAGGCGCTCAGCACAACGAACAAGGTCGTCGGACTTATAATGCTTTGTCACTCTCACTTAGCCATAGAATTCTATAATTTTAAATTTCATCGTAGCCCCTAGTATTCGGAAGACCGAGTTTGGGGCGCTATCCACGCCTAGGCCAGATAAATCCGGCTCCTCGCTCTAAGCGGCATAAGTCTTTAAGGACTCGAAAAACCTCGCGAACAGCGACCGGTCTCTCGCACTATCATGACGGTCAGTTTTAGCTTTCTCTACTGAGGTGTTAACCCAGCTCAACTGGGGCACAATCGCAGTAGTTCTCCCAGCGCTACCTTAGCCAACATTGCGGAACGTAAGGTACCAAAACATGGGAGCCGGGCAAACCCAACTATTGACCCAAGACATGATTCGGAGCCGATGCATATAGTGCTATAAGTTCGGGGTGCCGCACTCAGGAGAGTGTTCGGTCTTCTCACACCATGTTATGGGGTACTTAAGCCCCTGGTGTATTGGCCGTACCAAAGTGTACGGTTGCGTAATGTCATGACTGAAGATATATGTATAAAAATAGATGAATACAATAATAGATAAGAGCTATGTCTTGTTTATTAAAAAAAGGGCTGCTATGAAAGCAGAACGATACAAATAGTGCGATAAGCAAGAGATGGGATTATTTGACATGTCCCCCTCCAGGGGCAAGCTGCGGGTCTTTAAGTAAAAACAGGTATTTAACTCGTTATAGAGACCACCTGGACATTCGACGCAGCTTGTTCTCGCCCTAGCTGTTGCATCGTGTGTTCGGCGAGTGTATTGCCGGACAGGCCTTCCGGATAGTTGGGTCCGAAAGTATATAAAAAAATAAAACAGCGGAATAGGGAGCCCCTAAGTGCGGTTAAGCCGCATTCTGGGTGTGCCGTAGTTGTGCCCCTCCCCTTATGCCCATGGTATTTTCAAAGCGAAATATGTACGCGTGGTACCGATAGCACCATCTGGCGAGGGCTGGGGTTGGGGCCGCACTGCTATGCTCACTCGGATCGTGCAAGCCGGCTCTGTTGTAGGTTGCTTCGGGCGCGCTTGACGTTGTCTGGACGTTTAACACCCGGATTGGAGAGTTGCCTTGAGAGGCTGCTCTGTACTTCCGCCACCAGGGCCGCTGTGTGCTCCTCCGTTCGGAGAGAGCGTTCGGTGTTTCCATTTACCGTGATGACTCCGCGAGGGCCTGGCATCTTGAGCTTGAGATATGCGAGTGCGGCACCGCATTGAATTTTGCAAATGCGGTTCGTCCGAAAGCAGGCGTGATAGCCATCATGAATGGGACTATGTCGAAGATTAACTCTTTGCTTCGGAAATTATCCGGGGATCCGAAGACCACTTCAAGTGTAATCGAGCCTGTACAGCTGGCCTCTACACCTGGTATGACGCCTTTAAAGGTTGTCTTTGTGGGTTTAATCCTTGACGGCTCTATACCCATTTTTTGCACTGTATCCTGATAAAGCAGGTTCAGGCTGCTGCCGCCGTCCATGAGGACTCTAGTGAGGTGAAATCCGTCAATGATTGGGTCTAGGACCAATGCGGCGAATCCGCCGTGACGAATGCTAGTGGGGTGGTCCCTTCGATCAAAAGTGATCGGGCAGGAGGACCATGGGTTGAACTTTGGGGTGACTGGCTCCAATGCATAGACGTCCTTGAGGGCACGCTTCCGCTCCCTTTTGGGGATGTGGGTTGCGCATATCATGTTCACCGTCCACACTTGCGGGGGGAAGCCCTTCTGTCCTCTATTGTTCGGCGGCCGGGGCTCCTCCTCGTCATCGCTACGCAGCCTCTTGTCTCTGGTTTCGGCACTTAACTTGCCTGCCTGCTTGAACACCCAACAATCCCTGTTGGTGTGGTTGGCTGGTTGTTCGGGGGTGCCGTGTATCTGGCACGAGCGATCGAGTATCCGGTCTAAACTGGATGGGCCCGGAGGGTTTCTTTTGAATGGCTTCTTCCGCTGACCGGGTTTAGAGCCTCTGAATCCGGTATTAACTGTCGTATCCTCGGTATTGTCGCCGTTAATGCGGCGCTTATGCTTGTTGCGGCGTGACCTGCCATTATTGTCCTTGGTATCCGAATTGCCAGGGTTCTTGGTTATGTTATTGCTACGAGCTAGCCAGTTGTGTTCTCCCGCGCAAAAGCGGGTCATGAGTGTCGTGAGGGCTGCCATAGATTTCGGCTTTTCCTGTCCTAGGTGTCGGGCAAGCCATTCGTCTCGGATGTTGTGCCTGAAGGCCGCAAGGGCCTTGGCATCCGGACAGTCGACTATTTTTTTTTCTTGGTGAGGAACCGTGTCCAGAATTGTCTGGCCGATTCCTCTGGCTGCTGGATTATGTGGCTTAGGTCATCAGCATCTGGTGGTCGCACATAACTGCCCTGGAAGTTGTCGAGGAATGCGGATTCCAGGTCCTCCCAGCAACTTATTGACTCTGCTGGCAGGCTGTTAAGCCAATGCCGAGCTGGTCCTTTAAGCTTGAGCGGGAGGTATTTGATGGCGTGTAGATCATCACCACAGGCCATGTGGATATGAAGGAGATAAACCTCGATCCATACCGCGGGATCTGTTGTGCCATTGTATGATTCGATGTTTACGGGTTTAAAACCCTCTGGGATTTGATGATCCATTACTTCGTCTGTGAAGCATAGTGGGTGTGCGGCGCCCCTATACTTGGCTATATCGCGACGTAGCTCGGATGAGCTTTGTCTGTTGTATTCGGCCTGGCCGTATTTATCATATCCGGCGGGACGGTTATCGTCCCGTGATGTGGGGCGCCCACGCGATCCATAGATCGATCTTGTTTGCCTTGCCTTATCCTCCAATATGTCTAGCAGGTCTGTTGTGTTTCCCCGTGCTCTGGTGTTCTTGGGGCGGCATCGGGGTGCGGCTTGGGTTGAGGGCCGAAAGGCCTCTCTGTCGCGGCTACGGGGTGCCCGATCGGGTGCATCGTACGCTGGTGATGTAGGTTTAGTTGCTTCCTCCTCTAGTTGGGGTAGCAGCCTGTGCTTTGGGTAACTCTTGGAGGGGCGGTCAAGTTAATACTCTTCGGCAGCCAGGACTTCAGTCCATCTGTCGGCTAGTAGATCTTGGTCAGCTCTAAGCTGCTGCTGTTTTTTCTTGAGGCTGCTCGTCGTGGCCATAAGCCTACGCTTGAAACGCTCTTGTTCGACGGGATCCTCTGGCATGACGAATTCGTCGTCGTCGAGGCTTTCCTCGTCTTCGGAGGGAGGCATATAATTGTCGTCCTCAACCTCCCTGTCTGCCGCTCTCTCATGAGGGCTGGCTCCTTCGTCCTCCTGCGTTGAATTCTGTTGGAGGGTGTTGTCTTCGGCACTGTCCGGGGTGTTGACATCTCCGGTGCTGGACTTGCCATTTTTGCTTTGGCGGGATTTAGAGCGGCGCCGCTGACGTCAGCGCTTGGGTTGCTTCTTGGAGGTGTCGTCCTCTGTTTTTTCATCGCCATCCCCAGGTTTGGGGGTGTCCACCATATATATGTCGTATGACGAGGTGGTTTTCCAGTGCCCTATAGGTGCTGGTTCTTGGTTGTCTCCTTCATCGGCGTCCATACCGTGATGTCTTCAGAGTCAAAGTCGAGCATGTCGGTTATATCATCGACAGTGGCTACAAAGTTGGTGGTGGGTGGGTTTCGAATTTCTTCGTCATCCGCATCCCAACCCTGCTGACCATAGTCCGGCCAGGGCTCTCCTGACAAAGAGAGAGACTTTAGTGAATTCAGGATGTCGCCAAAAGGCGAGTGCTGAAAGACATCTGCGGCCATGAACTCCATGATTGGAGCCCAATTGGGTTCGATCGGAAGGGGCGCGGAAGGTTTGGAGTCCGGACAGGAGTCTAGCACCTCGAAGTCACTGGCCTTGCAAAGGACTAAACCGGTGTTTAGCTCTATCGCCGTTGAGATTGCAGCTCCTGGGGCGGCGTCCAACCGTCCGCCCCGACAGCGCAGCGGCCCGAAGCTAATGGTCGGAGCGACACCGAGCGGCACTGGTCTTGTCCGCGCGAGCTAGATCATGCCCATCATGACAGTGCGGCGCGCTCGGCCGCGGCTTGAATCCGTCGAAGATCAAGTCCTCGCGGATGTCGGCCGTGTAGTTTAAGCTTCCAAACCTGACCTGATGGCCAGGGGCGTAGCTTTCGATCTGCTCCAGATGGCCATGCGAATTGGCCCGCAGTGCGAAACCACCGAATATGAAGATCTGTCCGGGGAGAAAAGTCTCACCCTGGACCGCGTCGTGGTTGATGATCGAAGAAGCCATCGGGCCTAAAGGTGACGACACATAGGAACTCCCAACGAAAGCACCAATGTCGGTGTCGAAACCGGCGGAACTCGGGTAGGGGGTCCCGAACTGTGCATCTAGGCGGATGGTAACAGGAGACAAGGGACACGATGTTTTTACCCAGGTTCGGGCCCTCTCGGTGGAGGTAAAACCCTGGTCCTGCTTGATTAATATTGATGATATGGGTAGTACAAGAGTTGATCTAGCACGAGATCAGAGAGGCTAAACCCTAGAAGCTAGCCTATAGTATGATTGTTGTTCGTCCTACAGACTAAAACCCTCCGGTTTATATAGACACTGGAGAGGGCTAGGGTTACACGGAGTTGGTTACAATCGGAGGAGATCTTCATATCATATTGCCAAGATTGCCTTCCACGCCAAGGAAACTCCCTATCCGGACACGAGACAAAGTCTTCAATCTTGTATCTTCATAGTCCGGGAGTCCGGCCAAAGGTCATAGTCCAGCCATCTGGACACCCCCTAATCCAGGACTCCCTCAATGATGTTGTATTCGTTTGGCTTTGTATGCCTTTTGTATGTATCCCCATCTATTATATAATGTTGATGTAATGATATCCATCTTGCAAAAGCGTTTCAATATGCGGTTCTATCCTTGGTGGGACCTTCGAGTCTCTTTAGGATAGTATCGCATATTGGGCGTGACAAGTTGGTAATCAGAGCCTTGACCGACAATAGGAGCCCCCTTGATTGTTGGCCGTTGTCAAGTCTAGAAGAAAACTATTTAGAGTCTTAGGATTATATATATCAGAGAGTAGGGTTCATTTTACTCCTTAGCCCCCTTCGTCGCTCTGGTGAGGACTCCTGACGTAGATATTTTGTCTTTTCTCTCCTCAAATTTCACTAATTTTTTTTAGGATCACGCGGGTATCTTGGGATCGTTCCGATATTCTTATGACGAGAACATTGTTCTTGGTGCCTCCTGACATTTAGGGGTTGTGGCAGTGTCCCGGGGAGTTGAGCTCCGAGGTGTTGTCGTCATAATTTTATCGTTGCAGTTCTGGAATACCTGAGTTTTGCCGACATTGAAAATATCTTTTATATAGTTGTTGGTGAGATAACCTCGCCGCCACCCAGTAGTGGGGCGGGAGTTCGGGAGTATTGCCATAGCTCGTATAACGGATGCTTTTCGAAGGTTGAGGTACACGATTTTCGAAGGTTTCTTGGTTATGTGTTGACGGATGGATATAGCTGGATGTAAGGATTGTTAGTTTGGGTGAGATATATTGCTTCCCTGTATCCCCAACACCAGATTGCATAGCCAGAAAGTTTCGGGAGTTCATAGGTGGGACTTCAAGTAGCTCATAGAATTCTTTCCAACAGACACATGATACGATATGGAATCTATCATATGTTTGTTCCGGCTTATTCTGCAAGCCAAATCCTTTGTTTTGTTTTATTTGTGATATTCGAGTTGCTTCGAAGTCAAATGTTGAATCCATACCTTTCATAAACGGTGTTCTCATATTTCTATGTGAATTCTAATCCTTCTTGATCACTGAGGTTATCATGTCAACTCTTTTCCAACCGGTGTGTTTCTCTTCAAGTGGATCCGATCATTTCAACATTTGCGAGATCAATTCTAAGTTTTCTCAACGGTGTTTGTTCCATCTTCTCCAAGTTGCCTTTGTTTTCCTGCCCTCCCGCCCTTTTTCTTCAAGGACTCATATTTCTTAATCATGTATCCTTTTATTTGTGGAAAGTCTCTCCATTCTTTTCCGTCAATGCTCTTATCCGATGATTCTCAGGAAGATACTAACGGAACTTCAAGTTCATCATCCTTCGTTCTTTTTTCTTCTCCGGTGGATCCAATTCAAGCTTTCTATATTCATCATATTCCTTTCCTCGTTTCTAATGCTTTCTCATGCCGATGCACCTCTTAATCATTCATTTCTTCCTATCCAATTGTTCTGGAGAGTTGAAGATATCTCAGAAGATTTGTGTTTCCATTCTTAATCCGTTCAAGCTATTTGGAAATTGTTATCTCATTCAAGCCATTTAATTTAACCGGTGAAATCTCTCTTTAAAATCATTTCCAACGTTGTTTTTCTTTTGAGTGGGCCCTAACCCATAGGTCTTTTTTCAGGATCTTACCTGACTCTTCTAATTCTTTTCGGAGTTATTCTCAAATTCATTGCAAAGTTTGACGTAAGAATGAATTATCATCAGTCAAATGTCTTTCTCCAAGATCGCTTTCAAATTCTTTTTCATTGTTGGCTCAACCTCTTCGCTTTTCATTCTCCCAGAGTATCTCAGTAATTTGGGTGGTGTTTCTCGTCGTCAGTTGAAGATTGAAGAAGGATTTCTCCTAAATCTTGGTCCGTTCTCTTGAAGATTCGTGGTTCTAGCGTTATTGCCATCCTCTCATAATTGTTTTCGATTGTGAGAATTCTTTTCACCCATCCAGATCTATTCAAGAGTCTTTTCAGTTTGATTCTCCGGAGCACATCATCTCAGAATCATTCATTCCAGCCTTCAGCTCTCGTTATCCAAACCTTACCGGTGCATCGCTCAAGTGGTCTCTAATCAACTCGTGATCTCTTCGTTCTCTTGTATCAAATTCCCTCAAGTATCTTCATTCGTTCTCTAATTCTTACCAGTGATTCACCCCTTTACTTCGTTCGTTTTCTATTCTTATGGTGGTTCGTTCAAGATTCCTCTTCCTTTGCTACCGTATCATTTCATTCGTCGTTTCCAGTCCCACCGGTGGTTCCATCAATACCTTCTCAAGTTTGCGCTATATCTCTTTTAATCGTTTCTACGGGAATAAGTAGTGTGCCAAATCCAATTTCTTGTCATCAATTGAATTTGATGAAGGATAAGCATACAATAAATCTTATTCTTATTTCCTCGAGGCGATTCAATTATTTTCTTCCGGAGATTGTTCATGATGAAGTAATTCTCGGTTCTAGTGTTTCATCTATTTTTTTCCGGAGTTCCAAGTTTTCCGCATTATCTCGTCGCGAAGCTCCATCTAAATCATCGCAAGGCTTCACCTTGTGTTTTCAACTTCTCTTTCTTTTTATCATCCTTTTATTAGCGGAGTTCTTCATGGAGGCTCTACATGGTGGTTCATCAAGGATTCTTTTCATTCTTCAATTGTTCTTCAAGATTTTTCTCGAAGTTATGATCTGCTAAGCTATACTCTAAAATAAACATGGTGCTCAACACATGTTTTGTTTTGAGGAGTTCGAGTATTCTTCATCTTGCATTCCAAAGTGCAATTCTTTCTACCTTAGCTTTTGAGGTGGTGTTATGTCACTCTTGATAATTTCCTTCATGTTCATGATTCATATGTTGTCAAGAATGAGGTATTTTAAATCCATCATTTTCTCTTCGTTCAAGAGATCTTTTCGACCAATCAACTTCTTCGTTGGAGTTATTGTGACAGATGTCACCTAAAGCCTTTCCATAAGGGTTGTTGCTATTTGTGGTGATTATGCATGACCCAAGCTTGCTCTTATCCTCTTGGTGGAAGAAGTTTTCATCTCTTTGATGCTCTCAATCAAATCTATGGTTTCCATTAGTGGTCGGTTGTCACCTCATAGTCTTGAGATGTTTTCCATAAGCCCACTACAAGCTTATTCGTTTCGTTGTTGGTTTTCCAACAACTCCGTTATAACCTTCTTGGAAGGAGGCTTTCTTAGTTCATTTGTGGCAGAAGTTGGCATTTTCTTCTCCATTCTGTTATTCCAATGATATATCTTCTATTTTTTTCTTCCGAAGGCATTGTGATGTTGTTCTCTTCACTCATCATTTTGTTTTGTCAACATCATGTTCTTTTCCATGCTTATCCATTTAACCAGAGTGTTGTGTCATCTCTTCAAGTGCTTTTCATCTTATCAAGTTTTCCTTCTTCTTTCAGTCGGAGTGCTGCCCGAATTATATCAGTCTCATTCCTTCTCTATCTAGTTTTAACCGGAGTGGTTCCAATATCTATCTTATCACTAAACCTCTTGGTTCTCATCGTATCCCCTGTTCCTCTTTTCTAACGGAGTGTTTTCAACTTTGTTCATCTTCGTTGTTTTCTCTCTTTCATTTTCCTCAACCTCTCAAGGTCTTTGGTTTCACTTATTGGTCGAAGAAGCAACTTAGTTTACCTCTTATCTTCCTCCTCCTTTTCCCTCCGGTGCCATCCTAGATCTCGGGACGAGATCCTCTCGTAGTGGTGGAGTGTTGTACCGCCCTGAAAGTGCAGCTAATCCCCGGGTGGTTTTGGTAATTAATAACAACATATATATCATTGAACTAATCATTTCTTGAGAATATTTCAGAAAGTTCAGTGATATGGGTATGGCAATGACTGATGATGTGGACCCCTCAAAATGCTAAGGAAAACATTGGCAAAAGCTCAACACTCCATTTTTGGTTTAGTGATCCAAGATCACATTGAGTCCATAGGAAAGCCAATACTATTAAAAGGGATGAGGTTATGATGATGATCCGTTGCTCAAAGTGCTTAGTGATTTATCTCTCAAACTATCAGCAATCTCTCATTCCAACATAAACCCATAAGTAATCTCGGTCCCACCGATTCCATAAACTCAGTCACACCGAGATGAACCACCTCAGCCATATACCCAAACCCTAAGAATCTCGGATTTTCCGATTCCAAACTCGGTCATTCCAAAATTGGTGTTGCCAAGCTTCTGTAACCTTCTGTACTCAAATCGGTGTCACCGAGATGAGAAAGTCGGTCCCACGGAGATTGGCAAACCCTAGTCTTTGGAAGAATCGGACTAACCGAGATTGTATTTTCGGTCCCACCGAAAATCCCAACGTTCACAAGATTTGAACTTTCGGTCTCACCGAGTTGTCAACTTCGGTCTGACCGAGATTGGTCAAATGTGTGTAACGGTTGGATTTTGTGTGGAGGCTATAAATACCCTCCACCTCCTCTTCATTCGTGGAGAGAGCCATCGAAAGAACTACCACTCCTACCTTACATTTCGAGAAGAAAACTACCTACCCTTGTGTTGAGATCAAGTTGCTCCACTCCCACCATATGAAACTTGATTTCTAGCCTTCCCAAGTTGCTTTCCACTCAATTCCTTCCTCCACCACAGCCAAATCAGTGAGGAGAGTTGAGTGTTGGGGAGATTATCATTTGAAGCACAAGAGCAAGGAGTTCATCATCACCAACACCATCTATTACCTTTTGGAGGGTGGTGCCTCCTAGATTGGTTAGGTGTCGCTTGGGAGCCTCCGTCAAGATGTGGAGTTGAACCAAGAAGTTTGTAAGGGCAAGGAGATCGCCTACTTCGTGAAGATCTACCCGAGTAAGGCTAGTCCTCCGTGGACGAGGCCATGATGGCATAGACAAGGTTGCTTCTTCGTGGACCCTTCGTGGGTGGAGCCCTCCGTGGACTCTCGCAGCCGTTACCCTCCGTGGGTTGAAGTCTCCATCAACGTGGATTGACGATAGCACCACCTATCGGAACCACGAGAAAAATCTCCGTGTTCCAAATTGCGTTTGCTCTTCTCCACCTCTTATTTACTACATGTGCAATTTACTTTCCGCTGCCATAACTCTAGAATTGCATGTGTAGGGTGATACTTGACTTGCTCATCATTGTGAACTTGCTAAAACTTGCCCTAATCAAAAGGCCAAACTTTTAAGTTGTCAAGTAGTCTAATCACCCCCTCTAGACATACTTCCGATCCTACAAGTGGTATCGAGCTTTGGTCTCCATTGGATTGGTTTTCATTGCATTGATTCCATAAGCTTGGTTTCACAACCTAGGAGAGTATGGCGTCTAGTGAGGGTAATTTTCGTAGAGGTCCTTACTTTGATGGTTCAAACTTTGCTAGTTGGAAGCATAAAATGAAAATGCATATTCTTGGACATAACCCTACCGCATGGGGCATTATTTGTGTTGGCTTGCAAGGTGAGTTCTTCGAGGAAGGAAAAGTTCCGGATCGCGAAGCTACTGCTGATGAGTTGCGGATGTTACAGAACAATGCTCAAGCTTGTGACATTCTCTTCAATGCTTTGTGTCCCGAGGAGTTCAACAAGATCAGCCGTCTTGAGAATGCAAAAGAGATTTGGGATACTTTGGTCGAAATGCACGAAGGTACCGAGTCCGTGAAGGAATCAAAGCTAGATGTTCTTCAAGGTCAGCTTGACAAGTTCAAGATGAAGGAAGGTGAAGGAGTCGCTGAAATGTACTCTAGGCTTGCTCACATCACCAATGAGATGGCAGGCTTAGGAAGCGAAGAAATGACCGACCGATTCATCATCAAGAAGATCCTCAGAGCTTTGGATGGAAAGTATGACACCGTGTGCACTTTGATCCAGATGATGCCAAACTACAAAGATCTCAAGCCTACCGAAGTCATTGGAAGAATTGTTGCTCATGAGATGACACTTAAAGATAAGGAAGAGCTTCACAACAAGTCAAGTGGTGCTTACAAAGCTACAGTTGAAGCTCCCACATCCTCAAGTGACAAGCTAGTTTCCAATGAAGAGATAAGCCTAATGGTGAAGAATTTCAACAAATTCTACAAGAGTAGAAGCAAGGAAAGAAGCTCAAAGTCTAGATCATATGATGAAAAGAGATCTTCTAGTCGTGATCGAAACTGCTACAATTGTGGAAGACCCGGACACTACTCAAATGAGTGTTCGACTCCCCACAAGAGAAGAGAAGAATCTCCAAGAAGAAGAAGCTCAAGGGAAGAGTCACCTCGAAAAGAGAGAAGGAGTAGAGATGATCGTTATGAACGAAGATCCTCTTGGAGAAGCAAGGATTCGGAAAGGAAAGACAAGTCATCAAGGAGCTACACAAGAAGAAAACATCAAGCTCATGTTGGTGAATGGGTTTCCGCCCGACTCGACAATCACTCCGAAAGAAGCTATCACTCCAACTCCGAATATAGTCAAGATGAAGGTGTTGCCGGTCTTGCTCTCGTGTCCTCCAACTCCAACTCCTATAACATATTTGATTCACCAAATGAGGGAATTGGAAGATGCTTCATGGCAAAAGGCCCCAAGGTATCACATCCTGAGTTTATTGACTTTGATAGTGATGAAGATGACTTGCTTGGTGAAGATGAGCTTTTACATGATAAATCTAGTGAGCTTAGTAATGATGAACATGCTAATAGTCTTTATAGTCGAGAAGAGTCGAATGACAATGCTATGAAGGAGATTGAGCGTCTAACTAAAGAGCTAAACACTCTTAAGTTAGCTCATGAAACAACTCAAGAAGATCATAGAGAGCTCCTAAGATCTCATGAGAAGCTACGCTTCGAGAAGCTCAATCTAGAGCAAGAACATGAGTTTCTAAAAGCTATCAATGACGATCTTCGAAAGAAGAGTTCTTCATATCTTGCCAAACGACTTCTCTTGTCTAATTTCTTGACACCTATTAAAACTAAGCATGACAAGCATAAGAAAAATTCTTCATCTAGTAGTAACAATAATCATGCTAAATCAAATGATGTTACTTCTAGTAGTTCTCTTGATTCCACTAACAATGTTTCAAGCCAAGTTTCACTTGAGCAAGAAAATAGCTTATTGAAAGGGATTATAGAGAAAGGTGTCTACAAAAGTCTTGCCGGAAGCAAGAGCTTCGAGGAAATTGTTCGCAAACAAGGAAGACACCGGAAGAATCAAGGGATTGGTTTTGAGCAAAAGTTCAACGCCGAGGGTGTTGAATGGGAAGAAGGTCAATATCCCACTCCAAAGTTTGTTTCTCAGAAGAAGAAGTATGATCCTACTTCTTCCAATGAGGAACAAGCTCAAGATGACCTTCCACCACAAGACCACAAGCTAAAAGGCAAGGACAAGCTTCAAGAGGAGATTGATGCATTCATTGAAGCACCCAAGGCCATGGTCAAGTGGGTTCCCAAGGCAACTTCAAGTTCTACTTTGACAAGCTCAACTGCTACCCCAAGGATTCCCATCAAGATGATGTGGATCCCGAAGAAGAAGAACTAGAGAGTTCTTGAGGGTGACTCCGCCAACATACTTCACTCACATTCATTTTGGCAAAGAACTTGTGCAATCAACTTCCACATCTTGCACTAGTTCATGGAGTCACAAACCCTCATGTTGGTAAGTCAAGGGACAAGGTAATCATTGCTTTCATGGACATCATCTATTGTGTACTTCAATCTATGTCCATGGATATCCTTGTTTGTTCCTTGTGGGACTAACCCATGTAGGTATTGAAAGTGCCCGAATCTAAAGGATTGCTCCCAACTCTTGATGATCATCATCAACATTGAGCATCCACATCTTCAACATCTACATGAAGTCTTCAACGACAACCCAAGGTTAGTTTGACCCTTTAAAAGGGGTTCTCACATCAAGGGGGAGCTTTGCTCTAAAGAAATGAGCAAAAGCATCTTCAAATGATGTGAACACATTAATGCTTTATGGAAAAGTGGTAACCCCACTTGTGCTTAAACGATGAGTATGACCTATGATCAAATGTTCTCATTTGACTCCTAAGTCAATATACTCATATATAGATGACCTAGTCATCGCCAAATTGTGTGCTAGCAGCTAGTGTTTTGTTTGTGCATGTTTGACACATATTTCATTTGCTATCTTATTGTGTGAGCATGTTGGATGCATGATTTAATCCATTCGAGGACATCCATTTGTTGCTTTGGTCTTTTGGATTTTTCTTTTTGACCAAATGGATGGACAAGAGTGCCTAAGGTCCTCCCCTAGCTATCTATGCTTTCTTGTCTCAAACTCTATTCATGCTTATATCACAAACTTTGAACAAGACTTTTTCGGACAGACCGAGTGAGGAGCACTCGGAGCCACCGATCCGTCAAAAGCCTAAATTCCAAAACCTTCTAAGTACTTTCGGTCAAACCGATATACTCAAATCGGACAGACCGAAATCACTTGGATTGATCTAGGTTTTCACCTCGGTGAAACCGAGTTGTAAATTTCGCGGGAAGTGTGTAATCGCACGCGATTAACCATCTCGGTCCCACCGAAGTTTTCCATCTCGGTCCCACCGACACCGAAGGGTATATATACCCGAGGACAGCGCGTTGATTACTTCTTCAAACGCCTCGCCTCAAACCCTTATTGCCGTCGCCGTGGTCTCCGGATCGTCTCCGCCGTCGCTTTGTGCACCCTCGCCGCTGGTCTCCATCGCCGTCAACGGTCAATCCCACCGCACTGCGTTGCGCCGAGTGAAGCTCCACCAGATTGGGTGAGTTTCATCCTCTCGTGCTTCAACCGCTGATTCTATGCACGATAGGTTTTGCCTAGCTTCTTGCCAAGATTGAAATCTTCCTATCCAGCAAATTAGATCATAGAACAAAATTCGAGTGAAAATCTTAGGGTTAGGTTTCGCGAACACATCTCGGTGTGACCGATTCTACATTTTCGGATCGACCGATTTGGCCTCCGCCATTGACCGCACTTTTCGGTTAAACCGAGTTGTGCAAATCGGTAAGACCGAAGTGAAGATTTAGTGAAACCCTAGTGCTCTCGGCTAGACCGAAACCCATTTCGGTCCAACCGAAAGTGGTGTATACGGTTAGGTTTAGACACTTCGGGACCGAATTTATAGACTCGGTCAGACCGAAATGTATTCTGTGAAAACCTAAAACTAATGTTTGAACTCATTCTTTTTGCAAAATCCTCTGCAGTTTGTGATAACTCTTCCACTCTGCCTATACCTATTCCATTCACAGGTTGTCAGTCATGTCTGATGCAAGTGACAGCCAGAACATGTCTGAACCACCAGTTGAGATTCCAGAGGCAGTGACAAGTCCTGAAGCAAGCAGTTTTTCAGATGATGGAGAGAGAAGCACTCCAAGTGGTTTGCCTGCAGCATCCACCAGGGCCAGAAAGAAGAAGAATTCTGATGAGGAGGATTCTGACTTTGTTGCAGATGAGGAGATAACATCCAAGCCAAAAAGGCAAGTGGTTTCCAAAGGCTATCAAGGGCAACAGTCAAAGAAAGGCACCAGCAAGGTGAAGAAGTCCTCTGTTGCAAAGAAACTGAGCATGCAAGAAGAAACCTCCAGCAAGATCAAGAAAACTTCCAAGAGGAAGAGGGTAGTCCATGAAGAAGCTGATGATGATGATTCTGATGAGGAAGCACCTCAGCCTCCTCAGAAGCAGAAGTTGATGGGAGATGCCATCAGGGCAGGAGCAGCCACAAAATCTAAACCATCAGCTCCAGCAAAGGCAGCCCAAGCCAAACCTGCTGCCAAGCCAAAGAAGACAGTGAGGAATATTCCTGCTTCAGAAAAGAAGAAGGACAATGTGCCACCTGCTGAATCGATGAAGAGGCACATGTTTTGTCAAGCTCGATGTAAATTGCCAGTTCATAATGATGCTCATCCTCGAGCTGAAAATATGAAGGAAAGAAAGGACAAAGGTCTCAGGCTATGGAGGCAAGTTGATCCATATGCCACCAGGAGAAGGACAGCTGTTGACTCACGATTCCACACGAGAGAGCAACAAGATTTCTATGAGACAGTTCTTATGGACAAGAAACCAATTGTTGCTGACACCAGGTATGTAGACTGGAAATACATCGACAGTGAAGAGCACAGAGACTATTTCCCACATGTGCATGAGAGCTTCACTGCTTGTGGAGTTGCTGAGTTTGTTGGTCAGAAGTTGACTGCTTGGAACGATGAGATGATCATGCAGTTCTATGCCACCGCACACTTCTATCCAGATGGCAGAATTGTATGGATGACAGAAGGACAGAGATTCCATTCAACTGTTGAAGAATGGAGAGCGTTGCTGAATGCACCAAAGATCAAGAGACGATGATGTTGATGTCTATGGCATTCCAAAGAAAAATCATGAGTCGATGAGGAACATGTACAATGAGGTACGACAAGGATGTTGAGTTTGGAAGCTCGGATCAGTTTATCATCTTGAGCAGGTCTCCCAACCACTAACACCATTCTGAGGCATACTTTGATGCCCAAGTCAGGAGACCACCGCATGATAAGAGGCTATTCTATCAACATGCTGCACATTCGGATCGAAGACACCTTTTAAGGTGATGGACCCGATAGTCGAGACTATCAAGAGGACAAAGCAGCAGACTGTAAGAGGTCGTGTGGGTTTGCTCCGCATATTCAGATGCTCATTAATGCCAAGTTTGGCACGGACACCTACCTGTTGGATAGACCCCACTTGCCATTGCAGCTCGAACATGAAGACAACGGTTGTGATGATGAAGGTGCTCCCACATCTGTAGAAGGACATGCTAAGTCCGAAGCTGCCAAACAAGCCAAAGCCGAGAAGGAAGCAGAAGCAGCAAAGAAAGCCCAAAGCGCTGGAGAACAACTTCGAAGCCACTCAGAGAATTGAACTACGCCTGCCAAGATAGTGCGTCTCGGAGAGCCTTGAGAGGATAGTTGAAGATAAGTTCCATGCTCTTGACGTCAAGTCGATCAAGTGCGGTCACCGTCAACAAGCTTGAGGCGCACATAGAGGAAGCCAAGAGGGAGAAGGCAGAGCTCATGAAGGAGATGGAAGGTGATCTAGTCCAGATGACTATGAGCAGCCTGCTGCAGGCTCCACAAAGCCCAGATCAGCTGCTATTCCAAAGGATGCAGACCCTGTGGCTACTACATCGGCACCTCCTACAGCTCCATCGGCCCAAAGACCAGCTCCGGTGTCTACTCCTCCAGCTCCATAGACTTCAGCGAAGCGTTTGCGATGCAGCTATCTCCACTCCATCAACGCAGACAGAGCCGCCACAGAGTCCCTAGTGACGATTAGCTCTATACCTTTCGAACTTTTGGTAACTTGTTGCCAAAGGGGAGAAATTGTATAGATCATAGGACTTCGAGAGAGAGTGCTCGTTTTTGCTCTTTCGTTTGCGGTTTTCCTTGAGATACTTTTGAGTTCTTTGAGACATTTCGTGTGTTTGATACTACGTTTGCTCTATCTTGATGAGTGCTTGATCATACTATGCTTAATGTGTGCTTGATGCTTATCATAATCTATCCATATCTTGTATGATCATTTACTCATGTCTTGGTGATTGGGTGCATGTTATTCATTCTTATCATTTTGTGCGCTCCACCAAGATGTATGTGACATGGAAGAGTGACCCATGATCCTAATCGATTGTGCATTTGCATTCAAACGCAAATCTTAAATAATGCACAAATTTAGGGGGAGCTCTTGCTTATCACATACTTCTCAAAGCGACGATGTTATTCATTGATTATATCATTTGTCGAAGCTTTGATCTATATGTTGTCATCAATTACCAAAAGGGGAGATTGAAAGTGCAGCTAATCCCCGGTGGTTTTGGTAATTAATAACAACATATATATCATTGAACTAATCATTTCTTGAGAATATTTCGAAAGTTCATTGATATGGGTATGGCAATGACCGATGATGTGGACCCTCAAAATGCTAAGGAAAACATTGGCAAAAGCTCAAGACTCCATTTTTGGTTTAGTGATCCAAGATCACATTGAGTCCATAGGAAAGCCAATACTATTAAAAGGGATGAGGTTATGATGATGATCTGGTTGCTCAAAGTGCTTAGTGATTTATCTCTCAAACTATCAGCAATCTCTCATTCCAACATAAACCCATAAGTAATCTCGGTCCCACCGATTCCATAAACTCACCACACCGAGATGAACCACCTCACCATATACCCAAACCCTAAGAATCTCGGATTTTCCGATTCCAAACTCGGTCATTCGAAATTGGTGTTGCCAAGCTTCAGAACCTACGTACTCAAATCGGTGTCACCGAGATGAGAAAGTCGGTCCCACCGAGATTGGCAAACCCTAGTCTTTGGAAGAATCGGACTAACCGAGATTGTATTTTCGGTCCCACGAAAATCCCAACGCTCACAAGATTTGAACTTTCGGTCTCACCGAGTTGTCAACTTCGGTCCGACCGAGATTGGTCGAATGTGTGTAACAGTTGGATTTTGTGTGGAGGCTATAAATACCCTCCACCTCCTCTTCATTCGTGGAGAGAGCCATCGAAAGAACTACCACTCCTACCTTACATTTACGAGAAGAAAACTACCTACCCTTGTGTTGAGATCAAGTTGCTCCACTCCCACCATATGAAACTTGATTTCTAGCCTTCCCAAGTTGCTTTCCACTCAATCCCTTCCTCCACCACAGCCAAATCGGTGAGGAGAGTTGAGTGTTGGGGAGATTATCATTTGAAGCACAAGAGCAAGGAGTTCATCATCACCAACACCATCTATTACCTTTTGGAGGGTGGTGCCTCCTAGATTGGTTAGGTGTCGCTTGGGAGCCTCCGTCAAGATGTGGAGTTGAACCAAGAAGTTTGTAAGGGCAAGGAGATCGCCTACTTCGTGAAGATCTACCCCGAGTAAGGCTAGTCCTCCGTGGGACGTAGGCCATGATGGCATAGACAAGGTTGCTTCTTCGTGGACCCTTCGTGGGTGGAGCCCTCCGTGGACTCTCGCAGCCGTTACCCTCCGTGGGTTGAAGTCTCCATCAACGTGGATTGACGATAGCACCACCTATCGGAACCACGAGAAAAATCTCCGTGTCTCCAAATTGCGTTTGCTCTTCTCCACCTCTTATTTACTACATGTGCAATTTACTTTCCGCTGCCATAACTCTAGAATTGCATGTGTAGGGTGATACTTGACTTGCTCATCATTGTGAACTTGCTAAAAACTTGCCCTAATCAAAAGGCCAAACTTTTAAGTTGTCAAGTAGTCTAATCACCCCCCCTCTAGACATACTTCCGATCCTACACGCCCCGGATACAACTTTCCATATTCGTAACTCAATCTCTTGCCTTTTCTAGAGATGCGATATGTTTTTTCCTCCATGGTTGGGTTTTTGTCTTTTGTTTTGCATTTTGTTCATGTCTTGTATTTCATCTCATAGCATCATCCGCATTGCATCCGCATGTTTTCATAAAACCTCGTAGCCGTTCGTAGTTACCGCTTCTCTCTTTGTCTTCGTCGACCTGTTGTCAGACCGCTTTGCCTTCGTTGACCGTTTCAGACCAATCGAGGTTTCGCTTCCCTCCCGACCGTGACCACCTAACCTCTCTTGCCAGCTCGCAGCACCCTCGTGCGCGCGTCCGAGCCTTACCTGAACCCAACCGCTCAGTCATCACCGTTGCATTCAGATCATCCCCAAACATCTATAAAACATCCCCGTTTTATTATTTGGACTTCCTAACCTATATTTTTCTCAACCGCCCGATTGCCATCGGACGGACGGGGTTAACCCCTGCCCTAATTCCCTTGCTATTTAAACTAGTCCCCAACCCTAAAACCTAGGAAGCTGTCCTATCCTCCATTCACTGTCTGCCGCCGCCACTCTCTCCAAAATCCTCCTCGAATTCCACATCGAGCCAACCACAGCCACCTTCCTCCTCCCCTCGATCCATCCAATCCCGCAGCCACCTCCTCGCTTCTCCTCTGCCTTGACTGGAGCAAGGCTCCCCTGCTCATGGCGCCCGAGCACCCCAGCACCGACAGCTCCCTAGCGCCCGCAACCCTCCTCATCGCTCGATCCCGAGCGGGAGAGTACCCCGACGGCTCGTCCCCGCGCAGCCCGCGAGGCACCGGCATCAGCTCCTCCGGCCCTGCAACAACCTCGCTGGCCCTTCTGCAGCTCGCCGCCGCCGGTGCACTCAGCCACCTGGACTGCATGCCATCTTCCCCGTTGACCAGAACCAGGCCGCCTTCCCTGCCCTCCTCTCTCTTCGTCGCCCCTCTCCGTCTCTCTGCTCTCTCATGGTTTCTCTCTCCCTTCGCAGGTCAACGTCGCCGGCCATCTCCGCCGCCTTTGCCCGTTCCTGTCGGATCCCGCCGGCTAGGCCCCATCCCCGGCCACCGGTGCCCTCGCCGGAGACCACCTACGCCGCCTGCCAGGTTCCTCTGCTTGCAGCGCCGCCCTCCGCCAAGTCCCTTGCCGTCGCCTCTCCTTCATCCGATTCGAGTGAACGAGCGAGCGTTGCCGCCCCCTGCGTAGACCAGTTCCAGCGCCCGTGTCGCGCCATGGCCCTCTTCGCCCGGATCCCGTCGCCGCCAGCACCATCCCTGCCCTGCTTCCCCTGCATCCCCTCTGCTTCAGATCGAGCAGCGCTCCACAGTGCTCGACCCCGCGTTGACCACGCCCTGCCCCGCTTCGATCTGCGCCAGGCCCAACGCGCCTCAGCCGCATCCATCGACGGGCTAAAGCCCATGGGTGAGCGCCCACAGCCCCCTCTCTGTTGGGCCTGCCAGTTTCGGCCCGTGACATGTTTTTTTTCCTTTGGACGATTTTAGCTATTTTTCCACGAACTGCAGTTTTACAAAAAATAACCTCATGTTGATGCATTTAATATCTCACAAACCGTGCATCGGATTAAAATGATTCAAACATGTAAAATGCTTAGAATTTTGTGTAGATTAATAAGTTGCCACTTTCATCCATGTTAAATATGTTTAAATTGATGTTTTCATTAATTTGCTTAAATCACATGCTAAAATGATTTATTTCGTAAACTTTATATGTAAATGGGTTGGAAAAAAGCCTAGTTTAACATGGTCCAGTTTATTTTCCTGTTTAACAACCTTAAAATATGGTTTAGGGCAGAAAAGTACCAAATCTAAAATATGCATATGCATATGGGGATTTTCCGGAATTGTTGTTTGTTGTTTCCGGCCTCATTTAAACTTGCCTAGATAGGTAGTTTTCATATGGTTCACCCCTTGCCATGTTTAATAACATTTAATATTGTTTGGTAGCTTAAATGAGATGAATTAAATAATTGTTGTGGTGTTTTGTCAATATGCAACTCGTTGCATATTGAGCTCCACTTAACTTGTAGTATTGCTTGTTGCACTTTGCCATGCCATGCCTCATTAAACCGGACATGCATCATACTTGCTTGTGCATCATGCCATGCTTATGTGATGGTTGTTTACCATGTTGTTTGCTTCTTCGGGTTGCTTCTCTCGTTAGCTTCGGTTTCGTTCCGGAGTTGTGAGGATCCGTTCGACTACGTTTGTTCGTCTACTTCATGGACTCGTTCTTCTTCCTGGCGGGATTTCAGGCAAGATGACTGCTACCTTGGATCTCATTACTATCATTGCTATGCTAGTTGCTTAGTTCTATCGCTTTGCCGCGCTACCTATCTCTTGTTGCTCAAGCCTTACCAATTGCCATGTCAGCCTCTAACCTTTTTCATCCTTCCTAGCGAACCATTGCTTGGCTATGTTACCGCTTTTGCTCAGCCCCTCTTATAGCGTTGTTAGTTGCAGGTGAGGTTGAAGTTTGCTCCATGATGGACAGGATTATGTTGGGATATCACAATATCTCTTATTTAATTAATGCATCTATATTCTTGGTAAAGGGTGGAAGACTCGGCCTTATGCCTGGTGTTTTGTTCCACTCTTGCCGCCCTAGTTTCCGTCATACCGGTGTTATGTTCCCAGATTTTGCGTTCCTTACGCAGTTGGGTAATTTATGGGACCCCCTTGACAGTTCGCTTTGAATAAAACTCCTCCAGCAAGGCCCAACCTTGGTTTTACCATTTGCCTCACCTAGCCCTTTTTCCCTTGGGTTTCCGGAGCCCGAGGGTCATCTTTATTTTAGCCCCCCGGGCCAATGCTTGTCTAAGTGTTGGTCCAAACCGAGCGATGTCCGGCGCCCCCTGGGCAACCCGGGTCTATGCCAACCCGTCGTCTTGCTCAGCCGGTGTGCCCTGAGAACGAGATATGTGCAGCTCCTATCAGGATTTTTCGGCACATCCGGGCGGCTTTGCTGGTCTTGTTTTACCATTGTCGAAATGTCTTGTAAACCGGGATTCCGAGTCTGATTGGGTCTTCCTAGTATCCTTCGTTGATCGCGAGAGCTTATCATGGGCTAAGTTGGGACACCCCTGGAGGGTATAAACTTTCGAAAGCCGTGCCTGCGGTTATGTGGCAGATGGGAATTTTTTTAATGTCCGGTTGTAGATAACTTGACACCAGATATGAATTAAAATGCATCAACCATGTGTGTAGCCGTGATGGTCTCTTTTCGGTGGAGTCCGGGAAGTGAACACGGTTTTGGGTTATGTTTGACGTAAGTAGGAGTTCAGGATCACTTCTTGATCATTGCTAGCTTCACGACCTTTCCATTTGCTCTCTTCTCACTCTCATTTGCGTATGTTAGCCACCTCATCATGCTTAGTCGCTGCTGCAACCTCACCACTTTACCCCTTCCTTTCCCATTAAGCTTTGCTAGTCTTGATACCCATGGTAATGGGATTGCTGAGTCCTCGTGGCTCACAGATTACTACAATAACAGTTGTAGGTACAGGTTATGCAATGATCATGACGCGAGAGCGATGTTTACTTGTTTGGAGTCCTCCTTCTACTTCTTCTTCGATCAGGGGATAGGTTCCAGGTCGGAAGCCTGGGCTAGCAGGGTGGTTGTCGTTTGAGTTTCTGTTTGTGTTTCATCCGTAGTCGGATTCTGCTCTTATGTAAGATGATGTTGTATTCGTTTGGCTTTGTATGCCTTTTGTATGTATCCCCATCTATTATATAATGTTGATTTAATGATATCCACCTTGCAAAAGCGTTTCAATATGCGGTTCTATCCTTGGTGGGACCTTCGAGTCTCTTTAGGATAGTATCGCATATTGGGCGTGACACTTTGTCACCGACCAATTCTAGATGAAGTTCTCTAGTGTTTCTCCTTCTTCTTGCATCTTGTTTCATGCATATTTGTTCCCCTTTCAAAAAAAAAAACTTCATCTAGATTTCTTCTCTTTTATTTCTGTTCTGCATTTCTCTACATCCAATTCATTGCAAATCCTTCAGTTAATTCATTGCAAATCATTGTGAGATCTTTTTTGCCTAGTGAGCTGAGGTGACTAGTGTTTTCTCTGTAATGAACTCGGACTAACCGATTTGCCTCTTTCGGTCAAACCGAAATTTTTCAGTGCCACCGAAGAAAACAACTCGGTTTAGCCGACTTCAATATTGAGAAATCACTCTGTCACATGCTTTCTGCACACTTGGTTCCAGCTCCACTCGATGATTCTTATCCTCTACCAGCATCATATTCCATGTGCTGCTTTGCTCTGTGACTCAAGGACCAAACCTATTTTGACACACACTCAAGAAGACCCTTCCTGGAAATTGATGTCAAAGGGGGAGAGAGAGTTCACATCAAAGCTTATTTATTCCATCAGAGGGAGAGAGCAACAGGGGGAGAGAAACATTCTTATCAAAAGAGAGACCCCAGTTGCATGTCAAAGAGGAGAGAAGTTACATGTCTTTAGAGGGGAAAGACATGTTTTTGTTGTTTTGTGTTTGCTTTGCTCTAATTTTCTTTCCTTATTTTTTCCTTGCAGATCTTTACCTTTGGGGACATGGCTACTGTCAAATAGAGTACCTAGTACTCACTCTATACATGTCATCCCAGATCTTGGTACTCTTGTGGTTTACTGCTCTTGCTCTGCTTAGTAGATGTTTCTATGTTGTCTAACCTTGTATACTCAGGTTCATCTCTTCCAAAGCTAGTTCAAGACCACAAGGTAAGTATATGCACCACACTCATGTACATGAGGATCTCTTGCTGATGTACATATTGTTTGCAAGAAGGAATCATGAGCATGAAGGTACATTTCCCTTATTCACATCATTTGCTCTGATGCATATAGCCAAGATACATGTAACTCTTTGCTTGCTCTATCATGTTTATGCACTCACATGATCTTATGCTCTATATTTATATGATTGCATACATGTAGGGGGGTCCTATACATGTTACATGTCTTTCCAAAGCTTTACTTGCCTTTTTCCATATGTTTATCTAAATCTTTGATGTATGTTATCATCAATTACCAAAAAGGGGGAGACTGAAAGCACAAGTGCTCCTTGGGTGATTTTGGTAATTAATGTCAACATATCTCTTGTTGGACTAATACTTTCATCTAGTATATTTCAGATAAGCCCAACAGTGGAGTGGCATGGACAAGAGGATGTGGAACCCCTTCAAGATGCTAAGGACAAAGGATTGGCTCAAGCTCAAAGCTCAGGACTCTACACTTTCTATTTTCAGTGATCCAAGATCACATTGAGTCCATAGGAAAGCCAATGCATTAACAGGGGATGAGGTGTTGCTTAATGGCCTGCTTGCTCAAAAGTTCTTAGTGATATGCTCCAAAGCCCTAATCCACTTTCTCATATCCACATATGTCCCAAACCAAAAGTCAAACTCGGCCCCACCGATTTGATCCATCCCGTGCCACCGAATTCATTTGACATAGCCACTGCCAAAAACCCTAATCAGTTTGGTCACACCGAGATGGGCTTGCAATCTCTCTATTGTCTATTGCAACATTTTCGGTCCCATCGAGAAGATGTAATCGGTCACACCGAGTTTGCCTAACCAACTCTCTGTTTTACTTATTACCAAATCAGTCTCACCGAGAAGATGTAATCGGTCAAACCGAGATGAGGTTTTACCTAACCCTTGCACATCGGTCCCGCCGATTTGATCATATCGGTCCCACCGAAATTGCCTAACGGTCACATATGTACTAAATCGGTCTGATCGAGTTTTCTGATTCGGTCCCACCGAGTTTGGTATAATGTGTGTAACAGTTAGATTTTTTGTGGAGGCTATATATACCCCTCCACCATCTCCTAATTCATGAGGGAAGCCATCATATCGTGGCTACACTTCCACTACCCATTTTCTGAGAGAGAGCTACCTACTCATGTGTTGAGACCAAGATATTCCAATCCAACAATATGAATCTTGATCTCTAGCTTTCCCCAACTTGCTTTCCACTCAAATTATCTTTCCACCAAATCCAATCCTATGAGAATGAGTTGAGTGTTGGGAAGACTATCATTTGAAGCACAAGAGCAAAGAGTTCATCATCAACACACCATCTATTATCTTTTGGAGAGTGGTGTCTCCTAGATTGGTTAGTTGTCACTTGGGAGCCTTCAATAAGATTGTGGAGTGAACCAAGGAGTTTGAAAGGGCAAGGAGATCGCCTACTTCGTGAAAATCTACCCTAGTGAGGCAAGTCCTTCGTGGGTGATGGCCATGGTGGGATAGACAAGGTTGCTTCTTCGTGGACCCTTTGTGGGTGGAGCCCTCCATGGACTCGCGCAACTGTTATCCTTCATGGGTTGAAGTCTCCATCAACGTGGATGTACGATAGCACCACCTATCTGAACCACGACAAAAACATCCGTGTCTCCAATTGCGTTTGCACACTCCAATCCCATCCCTTTACTTTCTTGCAAGTTGCATGCTTTACTTTCCGCTGCTCATATACTCTTTGCATGCTTGCTTGATATGTATTGTGAATGGTTAAACTTATGCTAAATCTCCACCTAAATTTGAGAAACTTAAAAACTGTCAACTTTGTTTGTTGAGTATCTAATCACCCCCCCCCCCTCTAGACACCTCTTCTCGATCCTTTCAAAAATAATATACATAATCGACAACATTTCAACACAGTTCAAGAAAGGTTACCCTGCCTGGGAGCTGCAGCGCAAGCAGCTGAGCAAGCTGATGATTGCATTTGTTTGATGCTTATATCCAACTCTAGGTGCATAGCATCAATGGCAGTTCTCGGTGTCAGTAATATCATCCTGAAAGAGAAAAAAGTAGACATAACATGCCTTGCACATATAAGCAATAGTGCTATTGATTCATCCCATTTCTTAGTGGCAAATAAAGAGACCTGGATTAAAATAGAATAGAAGTTGTTCACGGTTAAGACATGGCAGGAAATGGCATTGTGCAGGAGTGGCCAGCTTCACCACACCATTGGATTACTAATCAAGAAGACGAGCATACATGTAGTGCTAAAGAATGTATAAGGATTGATGGTGAGTGTACTTTAAATTTATCCCATTTCAGATTGGTAAATAAAGAGACATGGTTTAAATAACATGAACATAATATGTATTGTCCATAGATAAGACATAGCAGGATATGCCATTGTCCTGGAGTTAGTAGCTTGACCACACCACTGGATTACAGATCAACAACACAAGCATACATGCAGTGCTAAGGAAGATCACTTGCTATGTTTAGTTTAATTTACATGGTATGAATAAGGAACTAGCTTGTACAACTAAAAACTCAAATTGAGAAGGACAAACTTATATTTATGAACTTCTACATAATAAACATTAAACATGCAATTTGATGCAAACGACAAAAATAAGCAGCAGTTGCAGTCGTTGCTATCCAAATATACACAACAAAGTATGAAGGCTCAAGAAGGACAAACTTACGTTAGTAATGAAGACCGGCTCTATAAAGCCCTTTTCCATGTTGATGGGGGTGGTGGATTCAAGAAGTTTACCACAAAGTCTTCTTCATTATTCTACATTTTGTTAAGAGTAAATATAGAAGTGATAATATAGGAACAAATGGAGATCATCTAAGCTAAGATGCAGAGTGATGCTACATAATCAACTAATATAAATGTAGGTACAACATCCAACCAAACGGTACTAACAAGAGTAATGCAGAGCTAAATATCTTTAGTAGCATTGGTTTTATTCAACATTTTGGTTAGAGTAAACATAGACCTGATGTGTACATAATGGATGCCAAGGGAAAATAATGTGCAAAGTGATGGTACATGAACAACTAGCTGATAGTATAAGTATAGTGATAAACACTACTAGGGAAAAGCCTAGCAGCAGCGCGGGTTTGGGCACCCTCGATGGCTGGTGCAGCGCTACTAATAAGCAGCGACGACTAACGTGTAGCGATGGCGGCGTGTTGACACACGCTCTTGCTACACACAATTGCTGCACCGCGGTTTAGAAAAGGCGCTCTTGGTATTAGCTGCAGCGCTGTTTTGGTGTAAGCGCTACTGGTAAGCCGGCGCTACTACTAAATCCCCCCCTCGCTACTACTAGTTTTATTAGTTTTTTTCCCTGCAGATTTGTTTTTTATTTGTTTTGCATTTGAATAGGCTTTATACATTAATCTTTAGCATATCATCCACATACAAATGTAATCATAGCATATACATACAATTAGTTTCATCAAATCATGTCATCATCATAATCATCATCCAACACAAAGTGGTCTCGATCTCGTCATCAATCTCGAAAATAGCAATACAAGTCTCGATTACTTGCAAATACATCGTCATCCATCTAAACAATGATATACATGAGAATAGCTATCACTTTGAGTACATGAGTTCGTATCCCTCTCTCGCATTAGCGTGAACCTAAACTAAGTACTGCGTGTCGCTCGGAAACCGAAAACCGGTACACCTTGGCCTTTCACTCCGACCGCTTGTCGTATATATACTCCTGGCGTAGCACTTCTTCACCATTTATGATCTATGCACCTGCATCGTCACATGAGTTGATGATATGCAACATATATAGTTGAGCAACACAAAGAGACAGACTTGGCAAAAATAGAAACAACATATCATAAGCATAAAAATAACAAAGTTCATCGTACCCAAATGACCTAACTAGAGTGATTTTCGCTAGTCGAGGAGGACGGTTTAATTACATCACAAATAAAGTTTCACCGTGCACAACTCAAAGTTTTGTCATAAAAGAAACTATGGACTAAACGGACACATTGTCATATATCGATAATCACTCCAGCATGTCGTGCCATCCATCCAAGTCAGGGAGATAGTCATCGAGCTTTGTGAAAGGCTTCATGTCGAGACGCTGAGAGGCTATCCATGTTCGGACGTCTTCCCGCGACATTTGTCCTTCTGCATGGAACATCCCTGTTTTTCCGACGACCTCATTCATGATGATTTGGGCAAGTTCGCGCTTGATGTTATAGAACTCAGCTCGAAGTCGATGATCCTCGATATCTCCTATGTCCTTTGCCCATTGCAGAATATGGGCATCGCTAGATCTAGGTGCAATCACCAGAACCCTGTCCTTCATTGTTGCTAGCCATGTTTCCTATGATTAAATCTAGTCAATTAATTCTAGACCTAATAAAATGAATAATGACATAAAAAAGGACTATTGTTTTGCAGGAATGTTGACTCCTTGGTGCGGCAAATCCCGGGCACTCGATATGTCCTAGTTTGTAGCACAAGTCATGCCGAAATTCACGGAAATTTCGTCATGACCTTTGCTAAAAAGTGGACAAATCGAGAACCTGAAATTTGCCGGAACGAAATGAATCAACATTCCGGCAAAACATAAACCACTCAAACATCATTCACAGAAACAACAAAGCCACCACTTGGGCACAATCGAACAACTTCAATGAAAAGATATGACATGACCACTTCAATGAAAAATAAAATTTGCCTAAATTCTTTTCCTTGAAAAATAGTGGTCTTTTGAAAAATCAAAACCTTTGCCAATCTACTTAACCTAGCTTCTTAATCCAACGAACCTAATTAACCTACCTATTTAACCTAGTTAGTTAATCTAGTTTACCTAGATAATTAACCCTAATTAAACTAGTTAGCAGCTAGTCCTCTGTCAAAGCCTAAAATAAATTTTTGCACTAATTAACATGGATAATTAACCTAATTAAACTAGTTAACCTGACTAGTTCTCTGTCAAAGCCCTAACTAAGTTTTTGCACTAACCTAGATAATTAACCTAATTAAACTAGTTAACCTAACTACTTCTCTGTCAATGCCCTAACTAAAATTTTGCCCTAAAACCTAGATAATTAACCTATTTAAAAGCTGGCTAACCTATGCATGAGAGAGAGAGAGGGGTGGGGGCTTCTGAGATGATGGCTCGGTGGTGGCGGCGGAGGCGGTGTGGTGAGGAGGCAGGCGTCTCGGTGTGGCGAGGAGGCGGGCGTCTCCGGTGTGGCGAGAAGGTGGCGTCGGCAGCGGCTCGGTGGCGTTAGAGCGAGGCTGCAGCTCCGTGGCGTTAGAGGCGGCTCGGTGTCGTCGGCAGCGCCGGCTCTGGTGGCGCGCCGCCGTCGGCGGCGAAGTGTGGAAGCGACGAATCGGGAGACGGCGGCGTCTGTGAGGTGGGGTTTGAGGATTTGGGGAAGTGGTGGCGGGCGGGAAGCGGTTTTTGGCTAAGTCAAACTTAAGCGGTAGCGCGTTTCATAAAGCAGCGCTATAGCTAAGTTAGCTATAGCGCTTTCGTCAAAAGCGCTGCTGCTATAGCTAATTTCCTATTACATTTCTATAGCGGGGTTCTAGGGCACGCGCTGCAGCTACGTTAGCTATAGCGCCTCTTACAAACAAGCGCTGCTGCTATGCCTTCCTCCGATTTTTCACTTTTTCGTTTATTTTGCTTTACATTTTATTTTCCCTTTCTCCTTTTCTATTTCTTTCATTTTCATTTAAATTTCTATTTGTTTATCATCTTATTTTATTTTTGTTAGTAGTAGCGCTCTTCCCGAAGCAGCGCGCTAAGCGTGATATAGCGATGGAGCGTTTACGCTAAGATCGCTCTTGCTATCGTAGCCTAACATTCTACCAATTGGAATATTAGTAGTAGCGCTTTTTCTTCAAAGCGCTCATTGCTAAGTTTAATGTCTCAGAAGCGGTTTCTAGTAGCTCGCTACTGCTAAATAGCACTAGCGCTGTTTTTTGAACCGCGCTGCTGCTAAGATTCTGTGTATAGCCTTTTCCCTAGTAGTGAAAGGACAACAAATACTTACAAGAACAATGTAGAGCTAAACTTGTTCATAAGCATTGGGTTATTTACATCAATGCAAGCATTAAGACAGATCTGATAATTAGGAGTGAACAGTGGATATGCAGGTTATCATGCCCAACGATGTCACATAATCAACCAGGTACGAATGTAAGTACAACGATACAAGGCAACAAGTAGTGACAAGAGCAAATCAGCGAGCAACATAGTTGTGATAACCTAGGTTTTGTGGCGCTGGTTCTATCGCCAATATAAGTGGGGTGTTGTCTGATTTCTGCAGTACCACCACATTTTTCAAGGACTTTGCTACTCCTTCAGGTTCTGCAATCACTCTCTTCCTTTTGGATGATTGATGCACAAGAACAACATTTGAATGGAAAAAGATGGTATCACTACAAGAAATATGTCAACTTGTGACCAGCACTATTGGTCACTAAATGGTCACTATTTTCAATTTGTGACCTTTTTGTGACTAAAAACATAAGGTCAAAAGCTGGCGGTCGTAAACTGACTATAGCGACCTTTCTTCTGGAATGTTCGTAGACGTTTATGACCAAAATACGTCTAATGTGGCGTTTTGGTCACTAGCAACCTCCCCAGGCCACGTAGGCATCCAGCGTGGCAATCCGATGTGGCACAAGATTCAGCCCGGTCCAATTCGATTTTCTACATGGGCCTAGCCCAACAATTCGGCCTTTCTATATTTTTTTCCTGTGCTTTTATTAGCTACATGGGCCTAGCCCAAGAATTTGGCATTTTTATTTTCTAGGCCATGGCCTTTTTTATTTTATTTTTTCCAAAAGATGAGCCCACTAGTGAGATGGGACCCAGTTGTCAGGTTCTAACAAGTGGGTCCCAATTTACACTGTTATATTCTTCAGATCTTCCAGTAAATAAATAACAATATTTAAATCCGAACAGAGAGAAAACAAAATGCTTCAAACAGAGCACGACTAATCAGGAAAAATATGGTACACATCACGAATACAATTAGAAAGAGCCAAACTTGGCACATTATTACAATCAAACTTGTTCATCCTGGTAACACAACAAGGATGGTTCATCCTGGTAACACATTATTACAGAAAAATATGGTTCACTCAAGTTTACAATTAAAAAAAATGTTCACATCAGGTAACACAACTATCACAATATAACTACCTCCAATGCTTCTCCCAACTTGTTCATCCTGGACCTCACGACAAAACAGGAATGAAGGCCAGCATCTGCAAGTTATCAAGAAAAATGGTTAGAACAAGCAAAATGCGACATTTTACCATTTAAGCATAGAAGAACAGGGTCAACAACATTTCGATCTTTGAAAATGAACCAGGATTTCAATCTTTGAACAGCAAAAAATTGATACAGTAGATCATTTGCGGTTTAAAACAACCCCTAACGAGAGACATGTTGACACATTCAAACCTGAATTAAACCCATACAATATATAAGCCAACTGCAATTGATAACTGCAAGCCTACAGTAGCTCAAAGTGGTAGTAGCTAAAACACAAGCATTGTTCGAAGACAAACCACATCAATCATCAGTATTGGTTTAAACTCAATGCTATCTTCATATTAACTAATGTAGTGTTAAGTTGCTCCCAATGTTCCAAAATCTAATTAGCATCCATGTGTAATTTAGTCAGTATGAAGAAGAACAGGACTAATGATGACACACAGAAGCAGACCTTCATGCCATCCTCAATCTTGGCGACCTGGGACTGGATGCTGGTGACGGTCTCCTTGAGTGGGGCGTTGACAGGGTAGTTGCCCTTGTCCAACACGAATCTGCAACAGGGTAGTTGGCAACGAGGAGGGGTCGGGTCCAGCAGCAGCCGTCGGGGACGCGGCTATCTCCAGCTTGGATGCATGCCCGTCAGGGAGGAGGGAGAGTCGGGATGCGGATGTCTCGGCATGGTGCAGAGCTTGGAGGAGCGATAGCAAATGAAGCACTATAAATCGGCAGTGCAGAATTCATAGTAAAACAAAGCAACAATAACCCAACAGGAAACACTCGCATAATCAAATGAAAGAATATCGGCACAGCTTTAAACTGATATAAGAACAACAACTACTGCTTGCTAGTAGCTACATAACCAGAAATAGATACAGTACTTAAAGTAGCATCTGAAAACTTAATAAATAGCATGCATCTGCAAACTATGAAAACTGAATTAAATTGATCGTTAATTACCTGTAAAATAGACATCGCCTTAATTAGCACCTTGCCAAATCTAGCAGCGTTAAGATTTACTAAAACATGATTCCTAAAATTAATTCAGGACTGAGGACACAGTCAGAGCTAATGAAAAGATCCTAAGCCATAGCAGTGGATATAGGAAATCATGGTAAACTTGTAGCACCAACAGATACCATGAACCCGTGTATGTCCATCCACATCTACAGCAAAGCCTGGTACTTGGGACTTGTAGATCTAACAACTTGGAAATCTGCACCCGACTAGCACAGATCACCACAGCAGATTCCCAGACGCATCCATCAACCAACCAGACATAAGAGCTTTCCTATGGTAAGAACGGATCAGAAAAGGCATAGACCTTGCAGGGACGGGCCTTGATGATGATGTGTCCACCCTTGCGGATGGCGCCGGCCTGCTGCGTGTAGGTCTTGGAGGCGCCGGAGTCGGACTTGGACTCGAAGTGGTGCTCATCGGTGTCCGACATCTCCGACGATCCTCCTGAGTCCTGGAACAACAACGAGGAGGTCAACGAAAGTAGGAGGGTGGGAAGGGCAAACTCGAAATCGACTGGATTTTCTGGCGGATCTGGGCTAGCCAGGGGGCGCTGCTCACCTACAGCAACGCAAGAAGCATCGGCGGCGGCTGCGTGGGAGGAGACGCACGCACCAAGCAGAAGCTCCCCTGCCGCTTGTTCCGGCAGCACGCGACGGCAGCAGCCCCTCGTGCACCACCTGCGGCGTCGACCCCCGCCAGAACAGCCACCCACACGGTAGAAGGGCACGGGCACGCCGGTGGGCCCATTAGCGTCGTCGCTGTCGCCCGATGCCGGCGCCTGCTACGGGGAGACGACGTGGAAGGATAGCCTCCGCGGACACGCCCCCACGACGGGGTGGTGGGTTGGTGTAGGGATCCGGAGCGGGGAGGAGGAGGAGGCGGCCATGGTGGACAGTACGTGGTGCTGGGGCGGCGGGGTTGTGTCGATTGAATCTGGGGGATCGAGGTAGGTTGCACAGGGCGGAGGGTAGGGAGAGATGGTGAGGAGAGGGACGAGGTGGGCGGTGCGTGAGGAGGACGGCGAGGTCGGCGGTGGGTGGACTGGATCTCCATCGTCCTTGGTTGAGGTCGGCGGTGGGAGGGAGAACTGGATCGGGAGGGGGCGGTGGCGCGAGGAGATGGGGGGATCTGAGTGGGAGATCGGGAGGTGTCGGTGTACTAAAGTAGGGGTACCTTAGTACCCCGAACTTGTGCACGGGCAGTCGCAGCGTCCCGCAGCAAGGCTTGGCGGACGCCCGCCAAGACCCTTCGACATTCCCATTTACTGCCATTCAAGAACAAAGTGTTAACTTTGAAGACAAGGCCCCGGCAAGAGGAGCTTGCCGGGAAGAACAAGACCCCGGCAAGAGGAGCTTGCCGGGAAGGACAAAGACCCCGGCAGGAGGAGCTTGCCGGGATGGCCGACCAAGGCACTTGGAAGACTTGCGCGGCGCTCCCGCGTCCCGGCAAGACCCGACGAGCGGCAAGCTTGCGGGTGCGACAAGATAACACCCGCGGCAAGGTGATTGCCGCGGCGAAGCCACCACTCTGCGCCCACGCTCCAGCTCACCCGACGACGTGTCACCACAGGATCGTTCCTGTTGCACGTGTCGGGCGGCTGTGCAGCCGAGCGGTGCGAGGTGGCGGATGGAGCTGACAAGGAGGCCATCATGGCGATCGGTGGCGCCCCTAACGGTCGCTTCCTGCACTGTTGGGGCGACCGGATGGGCATTAAATGCCCTTGTCCCCTGCCGTCAGAGTTAGGTAGGGGGCACTGTTGATAGTGGTTGTACCAACCCGCGTTTTTACCTTTTTACCCCCTCTTTCTATGTTGCCACCTGTCGGTGACCCCTTTAGACTATAAAAAGGAGGCATGTGCGCACGTAGAGGGGGTTGGGTTCGGTTTGGTTCGACTCATTCGAGACCACAGCACACCCACGCTCTTGAGCAAGAACAAAATACAAACACAAAGCAGCAGTAGGAGTTTTATCTCTCTGGAGAGCTCCGAAGGTGGGTAAAATCCCCCGCGTGCTAGACCTCGATCTGCTCTTCGTGCGCCCTCCGCTCCCTGCCGGACCAAAAAGGGGCCCCTGCCCCATAGGTGCTCGTCCTCCCAACCACGACATCTCTGGCGCGCCAGGTAGGGGGCGTCGAGGTTGTGCGAACCTGATCCGGTCTCCGCGCGCGCTATATCAACATCTTCATCGACATGCCACCGAAGAAGAAGACTTCGGAGGTAGCCCCTCCGTCTGCGACTGTCCTACCGCCACCGGAGCAAACGGGCGGTGGGGTGGACACAGGCGGAGGAGCGGGCGCCGACGGTGGGACTCGCGTCGTCACCAGGTCCAAGGACAAGGCCCCGCAAGGTTCAGCGTCTGCACATACACCGCACCCCTCCCAGGAGGTGCAGGATCGACAACGCCATGGTGCTCCTAGCACCGTACTCGCGTTAGAACAAGGCCAAGCTGGTGGGTCGCGGGACGCTCAAGGCCAACATACACGTCAACACGCTGGCACGGCCTTGAGGCGGTCGCTGGATGAGATGTTGCTCCTTCTAACATTGTTAGGAGTTTGAGCATGTCCCGCACCTCGCGTCGCTCACCACCGCCACCCAAGACTCCCGAGGAAGCGCTGGCCCGAGCCCTGCTGCTTCTAGATTACCCTCCAGCGCCGAACAAGATCGACGACTGGAGGGCCGCCATTTATAGCCTCATTGGCTTCGCCAACGGCGACAAGCCCCGGCAACCGAGCACGTCGAAGCCCCGGCAAGACGCCCAGGCGCAAGCCGACGCTGACAAGACCGCTGGGTGTGCCACCACCGTGCACTCCCCGCCCCAAAGGCCAAGATCGCCGACTCGCCGGGCAAACCTCGACGCCGACTCCACCGCGTCGTCGGACCCCTGAGCTCACCGCGATCAACGCCAAGTTCCCCAAGAACGACGACATGAAGACGCTCGTACTCGCATCAGCGCGAGAAGAAGCGGCGTCAATCGACCAGCGCTGGGCCTTGTCGATATGCATGCGCCCGAAGGAACGAGCGACTTACCGTCTGTGGCAGGTTGCCCTGCGTTCACCCGTGAGCTGCGGCAAGTCCGATGGCCCATACCAGAACTTCAATCCGACATACCGAGAAGTATGATGGCAGGATACATCCGTCGAGTTCCTCGGCGTCTACACCATGGCGGTGCGGCTGCGGAGGGGCGACGAAGATCTCGCCAACTACTTCCGCTGGTGCTCAAGCCCAACGTCGGATCTTGGCTCATGCACTTGCGGACAACTCCATCTCTTCATGGGCGGACTGTGTCATCGGTTTGTCGGCGCCTTCACGGTGACCACAAACCCCATGGCGGAGAAGCGATCTTCATCTGCTCATCCGAAGGAGGAGAACCCTGCGCAAGTACATCTGAGAGATTCAGCGGTGCAGCGCAACATCCCGAGCGTCCACCCTGCGCGGTTATCGGTAGCGTTCCATCGAAACGTCGCGTAACCGCGAGATGAGGAGGAGATGGCGATGTGCAAGATCAGAGATTTCAGCGAGCTATACGCTCTAGCCGACAAGTGTGTATGGGCTGAGGAGGGGAGGAAAATCCCCGGAGAGAACGCAGGAGCAGAAGGATCTGACAGTGAGGATGCCCCTCCGGCAAAGAGGAACCGGAGGCGGAATAACAGAAAGAGGAAGGCTATGGATGTGCTAGTTGTTGAGCAGTCCGGCAACGGAGGCGGTTCCGAGAAGGCCAAAGCTGGTGACTCCGGCGAGGCTGTGGTAGCCGCCGACAAGCAGGACGGCTCCGGCAAGCAGTACTACAAGATCCACCGCACCAAGGGCCATGACCTCCAAGCGTGCAAGAAGGTTGAGCTGATGGCAGAGCTACAGAAAGCTGAATCTGGCGCGCGACAAGGAGAAGGCCGGGGAAGGTGGCGGGGATCCGCAAGAAGCGCCCCGCCCGAGGGAGGCGCGCTTGACAAGGTCAAGCGGCGACAAGGAGATAGGCCTCCCGTGGCGCGACAAGGACGAAGCGAAGATGAAGATGATGAGATGGAGGAAGATGAGACCGATGAGCGGGGAGTTCGAAGCAACAGAGGTGTTGTGCATCGGCGGCGGTGCTTCTCTCCACACCTCGCACCGCCAATTCCAACAATGGAGTGCGAGAAGTGGCGCAGCGAACCGTCCGTTGAGTCGCGCAAGCCCCGAAGTGGTCAACCGCCCATCATCTTCGACGTTGAGGATCACCCTGATCGCATCACTGCGGTCGGGTGCTTGCCGATGTTGGTCTCGCCAACCATCCGCAACCTCAAGGTCACGAAGATGTTGGTTGACGGCGGGGCCGGCCTGAATCTGATCTCTTCCACGGTGCTCAAGAAGCTCCAGATCTCCGACAGCGAGCTCGAAGAGACCGACACTTTTCAAGGAATCAACCCGGGAAGGAGCAAGCCCAAGGGGAAGATCACACTACCAGTGACGTTTGGCAGCGAGCTAAATTTCAGGACAGAGAGAGTCACATTTGATGTTGCGGATTTCCAATTGCCCTACAACGGGATACTCGGCCGTCCAGCCCTTGCCAAGTTCATGGCAGCCTCTCACTACGCCTACAATGTGCTCAAGATACCTGGTCTGATAAGTGTCATTTCTGTCCAAGGCGACAAGAAGGATGCACTTATCTGTACCGACAAGATCTACCGGGGAAGCGGCAGCAGCAGCAGGCGCAAACCACTTGCCATTGAAGCTCCGGGGAAGAAGAAGACCAAGTCCGGCAAGAGTAGCTCGATGCCCTCCGGCAAGCGCACCTCTTGGTGCTGCGCTACCGTCGAGGACGCACCCTCGAGCTCCACCGGCAAGTGCAAGAAGGCAAAGACAGTTTCACGAGAGACCAAGAAAGTGGCGCCAAGGAGGGCGGGCGGTGGTACCTTCACCATCGATTGCCACGCTTGATCCTAAATAGGAAAGCGTGCTCATTGCTTTCTGAGGCGAATGTCGATGTGTTTGCATGGCAACCATCGACATCCCGGTGTTCCCGAGGAAGTAATTGAGCACCACCTTGCCGTCTGTCCTCACGCACGCCCGTCAGCGAGAGTTAGGAAGCAAGCGGTAGAGTGTCAAGAGTTCATTGCGCGAAGAGATCAAGAAATTGGAAGCAGCAGGTGCGGTCGAGGAGTACTCCATCCAGCGTGGTTAGCCAATCCGGTAGTCATGCGTAAAGCAAGCGGGAAGTGGAGGCTTTGTATTGACTTCACCGATGTTAATAAAGCTTGTCCCAAGGATCCATTTCCTTGCGGCGCATTGACCAGATTGTCGACTCCACAGCAGGATGTGACCTTCTTTCATTCCTTGATGCATACTCAGGATATCATCAGATCTTCATGGCAGAAGAGGATGAAGAGAAAACCGCATTCATTACTCCATGTGGCACGTACTGCTTTGTACGGATGCCTTTCGGACTAAAGAATGCTGGTTCGATGTTTGCAAGAGTAGTCAGCCATGCTTTTGAGCCACAGTTGCACAAAAATGTGGAAGCTTACATGGATGACATAGTGGTCAAGAGCAAGGACAAAGGGAAGCTGATCCAAGATTTGGACGAGACTTTTGCAAATCTGCGCAAGATCAATCTCAAGTTGAATCCCGAGAAGTGCGTGTTTGGAGTTCCTTCCGGCAAGCTTCTCGGATTCTTTGTATCTCAGCGGGAGATCGAAGCTAACCCCGACAAGATCAAGGCCATTGAGCAAATTGAAGCCCCGAAGCGCGTCAAGGATGTGCGAAGACTTGCCGGCTGTGTTGCTGCTCTCAGTAGGTTCATCTGCTGAACGCGCCCTGCCGTTTTTCAAAATTTTGAAAAACGCAGGTCCAATGAAATGGACTCCGGAAGCAGAGGCTGCGCTGCAGGACTTGAAGAGATACCTATCCTCCACTCCAACACTTGTCGCACCTAAGCCACAAGAGAAGTTGCTGCTATATCTGGCGGCAACCAATCAAGTGGTTAGTGCTGTGTTAGTAGCAGAGAGGGAGGCGGATGGTGAGCCAGCAACCGTGGCAAGCGAGTCCAGCGATAAGCAGGGGGCTTCCCCGACAAGTTTTGGCTCCGGCAAGGATGGATCTGTCTGAGTTGCGGAAGAAAGCGAAGAAGATGGTGCGGCGCCCGGTTTACTTTGTCGGTTCCCTTCTGCGAGGGGCTAGATCAAGGTACTCGGTGTGCGAAGTTGCTTTCAGCCTTCTCATGGCATCGAGGAAGTTGCGCCATTACTTTCAAGCACATGAGATCACGATTGTCACTCGCTTTCCGTTGAAGAGGATATTGCGAGAATCCGAAGCAGCAGGCAGGATTGTCGAGTGGGAGCTGGAATTATCAACTTTGGCCTCAAGTTTGAAAGTACTTCAACTATTGAGCCGAGCATTGGCAGAGTTCATAGCAGAATGGACGCCAACACCTGATGAAGAAACTCCGGAGAGGAGCATCCCCATCAAGGAAGCGAGCAAAGAATGGATCATGTACTTTGATGGTGCCTTCTCGCTGCAAGGCGCCGGAGCGGGCGTACTACTTGTCGCACCCACCGAAGAACACCTCAAGTACGTGGTCCAGATGCACCTTCCCAAGGAGCAAGCAACGAACAATACTGCAGAGTATGAAGGCTTGCTTGCCGGACTCAGGATCGCGGTAGAACTTGGGATCAAGAAGCTTATTGTCAGGGGTGACTCACAGCTTGTCGTCCGTCAAGTAAACAAAGATTATCAGAGTCCGTTGATGGAAGCATACATTGATGAAGTGAGAAAGCTAGAAGAGCATTTTGGCGGCTGCTGCAGATGGAACCGTTCAAGAGCTCGAGCGACATTGCGGATGGCTTTGTCAAAATGTGCCGCCTCAAGTTACTGTGGAACCAGGAATTTTTGCTCAAGCTGACTCAGCCATCTATGACATCATCAACTGGACAGAGCAAAAAGAGAAAGTTGGTCACTGGCGACTACTTTCCGGTAGAGCTCCCAAGCCGCCGCCAAGAAGGTCCCGGGATCGGCCACGAGAGAGTCTTTGAGGCGATCTGCTCCGACAAGCCCTAGGGTTTGTTCCGTTGAAGCAGACACTCCCGACAAGCTGTGTCCCGACACGCTTGCCGGGGAGCATCATGCTCCGGCTGGATCATAGATTCTTGTCGTCGAAGCGGATGTTCCCGCAGCAGCATTTGCGCCTTTAGTCCTTGTTGTCGAGCCACAAGCTCCGACATGGGCACAGCAAATAGTCCATTTCCTGCAGACAGGAGAACTTCCCGAGGAGCAAGAAGAAGCAGAAAAAGTAGCCCGGCAATCAAGTATGTACCAGTTTGTCGATGACATCTTGTCTGAAGAAGATTCAGCGAAGTGAAATTGAAGTTCATTTCCGGGAAGGCGGACAAGAGCTATTGGCGGAGATACATGGAGGCATATGTGGTCACCACATTGGCGCAAAACACTTAAGCAAGGCCTTCGGCAAGGTTTCTTGGCCGACAACCCTCGGGATGCAAGCGCACAAGTAACCAAGTGTGAAGCGTGCAGTTCCACTCCAAACAGATTCATCAACCAGCTCAAGCTCTCCAAACAATCCCTTTATCCTGGCCATTTTGGTGCAGGGGCTCGATATCCTCGGCCCCTTTCCCGAGCCGTCGGGGCTTGAATACTTATGCGTGGCAATCGACAAGTTCACGAAGTGGCGGAGGTGGAGGCGATGAGGAAGGTGACAGCACGATCGGCGATCAAGTTCTTGGTCAATTGTTTGCCGTTTGAGTCCCTAACAGGATCATCACCGACAACGGCACACAATTCCTGAGCCGCACCTTCATGCGGTATGTCCAAGATCTTGGCGCCAAGATCGCCCGCTTCTGTTGCTCACCGAGAAGCAGCGGTCAAGCGAAGAGGGCAAGCGCTGAAGTGTTCGCGAGCTCAAGACCAGAACTTTCAACAGGCTGCACAAGTGCGGGAGAAATTGGATCGAGGCTGCCGGTGGTTCTTTGGTCGATCGAGCACGCGCCGTCGAGCCGCGGCGGACACCTTTTGCTCTTGTTTCTGAGCGAGGCAGTTCTCCCCACGAGAACTTCGTATCGGATCACCTCGAGTGCTCGCTTATGATGAGCTTGAGCAAGAGCAGCTGCGGCAAGATGCCGCGCTGCTCCTCGAGGAAAGATCGTCTTCGAGCTCTTTGTCTGAGCTGCTCATTACCAGCAAGCTTTGCGCGCTACCATAGCCGCAAAGTTAATGCGGAAGCTTGAGGAAAGGCGACCTTGTTCTTGGTAGCGTTCAATCCGCCAAGAATTCCAAGTTGGCCTTGAAGTGGGAAGGCCCTTATCGGGTAAAGCGAGTCACTAGGCTGGCGCTGTCCGCCTTGAGACCGAAGATGGCATTCGGTGAGCAACTCTGGAACATAGAGCATCTTCGTAAGTTTTACCCATAAGGCGCGGTTGCCGGAACCTGCTGTCCCGGCAACCACCTTTTGTACAAGCCTTGCCGCTGTTGCATGTAACCCTTGTACAAAGCCGGGTGCAGATCCCGTGCATAAATAAAGATCGTATGCACATATTGTCAAATTGCATGCCTTTTTCTTTTTGTAGCATGTATACACTGACACTTTGTGCAGAACTTGCTCCCGGTAAGCAATAACGAGCCTTAAGGCTCCATAACTTTATTTTCTCTTCTTTATTTTGCTCAAAAAGAAGGTTCCTCCGCCCACAAGTTCACCGGGGGGGAGAGGTGAGGATAAACATATGGACCAGGCGTCGTTCAAAGAAGCTTAAGACTTGCCGGGACACAAACGACAGAAAAGCTAAGTTAACAAAGTTTGAGCACAGTCAGTTTTTAAATTTTTTAAGTTATATTCCTTGAACGACCGTCCCTTGTATGGAAAACCTGTACGCGGAGGACCCGACTCGTGGCTAAGTTGTGCCCTTACTTTCTTTCGAGTCCGCTCAACAATGAAAGTGTGTTGCGACTAGCCCCGACAAGGTTTCTTGCCGGAGGTAACACCGCCAGCAGGCTGCTGATGTTTCGCACTCAGCGCTCGCGGCAAGTGTGTTTGCACCGGCAAGGTCCCTAAAAGCGTAAGGTTAAAAACATACAAGGGATGGAATCAAGTAAAGGAGATAACGTAACAAGCAGTACCCAGGATAAAGTTATATTACTATAAATAACTTGCTGCGCTCTGATGAGTTATTCCTATGACATATCTAGCAGCGGCAAGGAAAGGGAGAAGAAGGGTGGCCTAATCCACGCGCTCGCCGTCGACCCTCCTGACATCATTGACCTTGTCCACAATGGGTGCGACGATGGCTTTGAGCTCTTCAAGATCGGCACCTGCCGGCAGCTTCTTGAGGACGCGGGAGAGGTCGAGGTTCGGGTTGCGGAAGAGTATCTTCACCAACACCTTCTCCAAGACTTTTGGCACAGATTGCGCGCGACTCGTCGTCCAGCTTCTTGGGATCCTTTCCGGAGCTCTTTGGAAGCCGTCACCACTCCCTTGAAGAAAAGAGTAAGCTTGGCGCTTGTTTGGAGGTTCTCGTCGGGGAGTACCCAAAGCCCGCCAAGTCCAGCTCCGCCCGGCTCCTCGTCGATGGATGCAGCAATGTTGACGAGGCCCTCTGTCCAGAGCTCCACCGTAGCCCTGAAGGTGTTCTGAGTCTCGGCGGCCCTCGTCAACAGCTCCTCGTTGCCCTTGAGCTCCTTCTTCAAATCATCCTCTCGCTTCTTGGCGGCGTCCAGTGTCTCCGTCAAGGTGGCCAGCTTCATCTCCAGATCAGCGCTTGAGTCCTTGGCGGCGTTCAGTTCCTTGGCCTTCTCGGCGAGTTGAGCTTGCAGATCGCCATGGGCAAGTGCGTCCTTCTCGTGTTCACACTGGAGTGCGGCAAGCTCTTCATTCTTCTTTCCCATATCTGCCTCCAGCTGCGCCACTTTCTCCTCTAACTCCTTCTTGGCGGCCTCGGCGGCCGCGGCAGCGTCCTTTGCCTCCTTGAGTGCCCCGCCAAGTGATTGTTCCCGTGCGGCGAGCTCCTCCTCGTGGCTGTCCAGGTTCACTTTCTTCTGCGTCAGCTCACCTTCCCGCCTGGACATCTCCTCGGCGGCGAGCCTCTGCTGCTCCTCGGCCTCAGCCTTTTCCAGGATGAATGCCTTCTTCGCCTCGTCGAGCTGTGCCCTCTCCTCAGCAATGGACCGGAGGTCCTCCTGGTTGCGGTTCCGGAGCTCCTGCGTGTGTTTCTCTATGTCAACTCCCGCCTGCGCGACAAGTGCTTCCCGGGACTCAAGCTTAAGCTTGCGGTAGCGCGATAGAGTGACACCAACTTCGAACAAGCTGCTCCTCCTCGGAATCGCCACTTACGCTGCTGGGCACGTCGACCCTGCCAGGCCAAGAGGCGAGAACTTCCCGTCAAACTCCTCTCCTTCAGCAGGCGCCACAGGGCTCGGCGCCCGGGAAGCTTGATGTATCGCCCTCGCCGGCCTTCAAGTAGGCGCTGGCTGGGGCTCCTCGGGCCAGCGCCCGCATCTGCGGCGGAGGATCAGCGGTCGGTCTGGCGCCTTGCGCTCCTGTGCCCTCCGGGTCGTCAGTGCGATCGCGGACCCCTCGCCGGCTCTGCGCCCGGCAGCCTTGGCGGCTTCCTCGTTGGCGGGTTCATCAGCGCCGGCTTCTTCCTCGCTAGCGGCGGCATCTTCGGTATTGCCGCGCACGCCTTCCTCGCCGGTGGCCTCACTCTCCATCGGGTCTGTAGGAGGGGGATCTGAGGACAGGGAGATGAAGGAAAAGTCAAGCAAATATCCAAAAAAAGAAGAAAGAAGATCAGAAAAAGAACCCAAGGGAAGATTTCTGACAAGATAGGTTACCTGTGCTGGGCTCTGTGACCATGGGCTCCTCCACCAAGGGCTCACTGGTTCCGTCCCTTGCCGGGGACCTCTCCCTTGCCGGGGAGCGCTCCCTTGTCGGGGAATCGCCCCTTGGCGGCGTAGTCGAAGCAGACAGCATCTCCGGGGCGGTTTCTGATTGCTCCTGATGGGCCTGCTCTACTCCTACACAAATGAATCAGCAATCCATATGTCAGCAAAAGAAGAAGGACCCATGCGCGCCCCACAACAGAAAGTGAACCAAACACTTACGCTGGGGGCTGTCTTTGAGGGTTCTTCTTGAGGAGAAGGAACCGGGTCCGTCAAGGTAGTCTCGGACGTGTCCTCTGCCATCACCGCAGGATCGTCCTCGATGACAACCACGGGGACCTTGGCCCCCTTCGCCGCTCTCTCGGCTAGAGTCCTGAAACAGAACAGGGATTCAGAGAGAAGCAAATCAGATACAAGACGAGAAAACAACAAAGATTGAAGAGAGATTAGTACAATAAGGAAAAAAGTCTTACTCCTCCTCCTCCTCTTCATCATCATCATCAGAGCTCAGCGCGGAGAGATCGAAGTCCGGTACCCTCTCCGTGCGGTGTGGCGGAGGAGTAGGCTCCCTTCGACGTTTGCCGGGAGCTGCGGCAGGATCAGGCGTGGCGGCCCGGGAAGACCCGCCTCGATTCTTGCACGGCACTGATGCTGCTCCAGCAGCAGTACTTGCAGCGGTGGGCGCGATCCCAGCAGCTGTGGCTGTTGGCCTGCCTGCCGCCCTGCCGTATCTCCAACTCGACTGAGGCGCCTTCTTGGTTGGAATTGAGGCTGCGCTGGGGGCTCCGCTGCGGCAAGCTGCTTTCGAGCGGCTGTCCGCTCGCACCCTCGGCGGGCTCGCTCACTTGACCGGGCTCCCCTGCGCCCGACAACCTCTCCGGCAAGGTCCTCCCGGTCGGCAAGGCTTGCCACCTCGGCGCCTCTGCCTCCTCCAGCGTGAAGCCAAACTCACCAGCGGCGGCGGCTGCTGCCTCTTCCGCCTGGTGGCGTCGCCGCATCTCGTGCGTCGGTGGTGTCACGGGTGAGAGCCTCTGCTTTCGTCGGCATTGGCTGCTACCTCCGTCAAGCCATCGAAGAATTGCTGCTGCGGCGTCGTCGGCGGGCTCCATCAAGTTGGGATTGTCCGTGCGAATCGCACTCTGGCATCATTGCGCGAGATCGATCGCGCTAGGAGTGTTGCACAATGGGATGGCGCCCTGCGGCAGCTGAACCACTACGGATGGTTGGCGTCGTGCTTGAACAGCTCCCTCGGCATCCCGTCAAGCTCGAGGCTGTGAAGTTGAAATTGAGGCCAGGCGCAGCCTCATGATATCGCCCGGGCCGCCAAACTGCGCGGCGGGCCTCCCCTCTTCTGCGGAGGCGTCGACGGCAAAGGAAATCAGCGTAACCGCCCCTGCTGTGAGCCCAGCAAGCTGGCCGGAGGATTGGGTGGTGGCAATCTTCAGCTTAGCGTCGTCCGTGACAGGCGCCCGATCGCCGCCGCGAACTACCCAAACTGCACGAGTTGGTGAAGGGCTGCGGATTGGCATCACAGATCCAGCACCACCCCGCCCTCCACTCATCCCACTTGCTACGGAGCTCGCCCGCCAGATACACCTCCTTCATGCCAAGTCGAGAGGTCCAGGCGACTCCGCCAGCCAATGGCTCTCCTTTTTCGGCTCGGGGGGTGAAATAATGGCGAAAAGCAACACTTGGATGGATGCCAACGAAGTTCTTGCAGAGATGTGCGAAAACCGCCATTGTCAGAACGGCGTTGGGGGTGAAATCAAGAAGATGAAACCCGTAGGTATTCATGATGTCGCAGAAGAAGTCCGAAAAAGGTGGGCAGAGCCCGCAATAGAAGAACACGGAAAGAAATAGTACCCTTTTGGGCACCGCTTGATTTGGAAGCCTCGGCGGAAAGCACCGGCGTCGCGGATCATCGCATCTGCGTCGACGGAAGAGTAGAACTCCTCCTTGAGTGCCTTGAGGGTGAGCTCGGCGGGGAAAAGCACTTCGCTTCTTCGCGGCGCCTCAAGCCATAGCGCCTCGGCCGACTTCAGCGGCCTTGCTGGTCTTGAGCCATGGCGGAAGCGGCGGGGGCCTTGAAGCGTTAGAGGCGGCAGCGGCGGCAGGCGGCGGGCGCTGCTCTCTTCGGCTTAGAAGCGGAGGGCGGCGGAGCTTCGGAGGAAAAGCGCAAATGGCGAAGAGGCGAGCGTTCGCATTTCTGGACTTAAAATTGCCCACAACCTCTCCCACGGCGCGCGATTGGCGCGTGCCGTTATGGGAGGCAGCGGTGAATCTGGGCGGTTTGGTTTGGACCCAGGGCAGCGTGCCGTGCCTGTCTTGGGCACATTATGGCGCTTCGGCACCGTGTATAGCCCGAGCCGGGGCTTCTACCGGTGTACTAAAGTAGGGGTACCTTAGTACCCCAAACTTGTCTGCAGAGCGATCGCGGCGTCAGCGGCAAGGCTTGCGGGCGCCGCCAAGACCGCCGACATTCCCATTTACGCCATTCAAGAACAAAGTGTTAACTTTGAAGACAAGGCCCCGGCAAGAGGAGCTTGCCGGGAAGAACAAGACCCCGGCAAGAGGAGCTTGCCGGGAAGGACAAAGACCCCGGCAAGAGGAGCTTGCCGGGAAGGCCGACCAAGGCACTTCATAAGACTTGTCGCGATGCTCCGCGCGTCCCGGCAAGACCAGACGAGCGGCAAGCTTGCGGGTGCGACAAGATAACACCCGCGGCAAGGTGATTGCCGTGGCGAAGCCACCACTCTGCGCCCACGCTCCAGCTCACCCGACGACATGTCACCACAGGATCGTTCTGTTGCGCGTGCGAGGCGGTAATTTGTGCTGACCGGCGGTGAAAGGTGGCGAGATGGGTGACAAGGAGGCCATCGTGGCGATCGGTGGCACCTAACGGTCGCTTCTGCCTTTGTTGGGGCGACCGGACGGGCATTAAATGACCTTGTCCCCTGCCATCAGAGTTAGGTAGGGAGCCTTTGTTGATAGTGGTTGTACCAACCCGCGTTTTACCTTTTACCCCTTTTACTGCGTTGCCACTGCCGGTGACCCTTTAGACTATAAAAGGAGGCCCGTGCGCTTGCGTGAGAGGGGTTGGGTTGATTCGGTTCGACTCATTCGAGACCACAGCACACCACGCTCTTGAGCAAGAACAAAATACAAACACAAAGCAGCGGTAGAGGTTTTATCTCTCGGGAGAGCTCAGCTGGGTAAAATCCCAGCGCTCGACCTCGATCTACTCTTCGTGCGCCCTCCGCTCCTGCCGGACCAAGGGCCCCTGCCCCATAGGTGCTCGTCCTCCCAACCCGACGGGAGGCGGTGGGAGATCGAGGTTTGGGTGGGGAAGGGAGGCGTCTTGAGGGAGGCCATGGGCGGCCAGCTCCACCGGAGGAGGTGCAGCCAGCGTCTGGAAGGAGGAGGCAGCTCTCTCTCTCTCTCTCTCTCCGTCGGGCAGCGAGGAGATCTGGAAGGGAGGAGGCAGCGGGGAGATGGATGGATGTGGGAAAGAAAGGAGGCGGGGGGGGGGGCACTACAAAAAAAAATACACTTCCGTGATCATACGTGTTTGTCACAATAGGTCGCGTTTTTTGTCATGCATGTACATCCATGACAAATTTATGACAGAATCAAGATAGTCATACATGTGCTATCGTAGAAGTGTTCCATCACATTACCAAAATTATCATCACGGAAGTGTCCACTTCCATGACGATAAATCGCGTGTCATAGAACTGCTTTCGTCAAGGGTGACCAACACGTGGCATCCACCGTAACGGAACGCCGTTAAGTTATCGGGTCGGGTTTTGGATCCGATAACCCGTTAACAGCCCCGACCAATGGGGATTTTCCACGTGTAAAATCATCATTAGCTGGAGGAAACATGTGTCGGCTCACCGTTGGGACAGATGCCATCCGCTCATTGGACCGAAGGCGCCTATGATACGGCGACACGTGGCACGGCCCAACAAAGTCCTGTTCCTGTGAAAAGACCGGCCCGTTTGACTTGGTCAAAAGGTGGCGGGCCGGCCCATGGAAAGCATTAACGGCTTTGTTTGCATATAGCCCATTCTGACCCGCTAACCCGGGGCCCGTTCGCCCTATCCGAATTTGGCGGGTGGCGTCATCAGGCCGTCAATATGATTCAGCCCGTTTTAACTTCCGGCCGTGTGTGGCCCATGTCTTATTCGGCCCATATGAGGGCGTAACTCTTGGCCCATTAACGGCCCGTGGTGGCGGCCCGTAATGAGCGATGTATCACTTTATACCCATTAACGGTCCGTTATTCCATTGGGCCGTCTCCAGCCCAAGTTATCTTTTGGCCTTCTCAAGGCCCATTGATTCTTAGGCTCATTGCGACGATCGGTTACATCGGCCCGTTCTTGTCATTTTACGCTTGTGGGCCAAATTCAGCCCGTCGTTACTGATCGGCCCGTTTGCGGACCGTTATCGTTGGGCGTGTTCATGTAAAAAACCCGTTGGGCTGTTTTCATAGAGTTATCAAATCGGCCTATTAACGGCCGTTATGGTCCACGAATAATACGGACCATGATTGGCGAAATGATGATGCATACGAGGAGTCACAGGTAGGGGTGTCCGGACAGCGGACTATCAATATCCGCCGGACTCCCGGACAGCGAATAGAAGATTGAAGACTCGGCTCGTGTCGGAAGGCACTTTCCTTGGCGTGGAAGGCAAGCTTGGCGTCTGGATATGAAGATCTCCTACCATTGTAACCGACTACATGTAACCCTAGCCTCTCCGGTGTCTATATAAGCTGGAGGGCCTTAGTCCGTGAGGACAACATTACATCTCAACAATCATACCATAGGCTAGCTTCTAGGGTTTAGCCTCCTCGATCTCGTGGTAGATCTACTCTTGTACTACCCATATCATCAATATTAATCAAGCGGGGCGTAGGGTATTACCTCCATCGAGAGGGCACGAACACAGGTAAAAACATTGTGTCCCTCGTCTCCTATTACCATCCGCCTAGGCGCATAGTTCAGGACCCCCTACACGAGATCCGCGGTTTGACACCGACATTGGTGCTTTCATTGAGAGTTCCAACGTATGCGTCACCCGATAGGCCCGATGGCATCTTCAACCATCAATGCTGTCGGTGAGACTTTTCTCCCGGACGAGATCTTAAATATTCAGCGGCTTTGCTGCGGGCAATTCTCTTGGCCATCTGGGCGATCGAAAGCTACGCCCCTGGCCATCAGGTCAGATTCGGAAGCTTAAACTTCACGTCCGATGACCGCGGAGACTTGATCTTTGACGGACTCGAGCCACGGCCAAGCGCGCCGCACTGTGACGATGGGAATGATCTAGCTCTGCCGCCGGACAGTGCTTTGGTGGCCGCACTCGGATCCGCTCCGGCCATTAGCGAGCCGATTGCCACGTCGAGGCGGTGGATAAGCGCGCCACAGGGGCTTCAACATCCGCAGCGATGGGCGAATACCAATCGTGTCCTCTGCGAAACTTCGTGATCGGCGCGGACTCCACGCGGACTCCGAGCCTCCAGCGCCCTACCAATTAAAGCAGTTGGGCACGGTTATGGAATCCACCGCTGCGAGACATCTTCGGCACTTTTCGCCTTTCGGCGATATCTGAATTCTCTGAAGCATCTCTGCTTCTCGGGAGAATCTGGCGGACTATGGCGGGGCGGTTGGAGATTCGAGCGATGAAGAAATTGAGCCACCCACCACCCACATTGTAGCCAGCGTCGAGGATCTAACCGACATGCTGAACTACGACTCGGCGACATCGGCGCTATGGGCGGCGATGCGAGAGGAAACGAGGACCAGCGCCCACATGGCACTGGAAGGCCACCTCGTCATATGACGTCTACATGGTGGACACCCCAAAAGAAGGGGATGGCGAAAAAGCAGCGGAGGAAGATTCTCTAAAAAAGCAGCCCAAACGCCGGCATCAGCGGCGCCGCTCTAAAAACCGCCACAACAAGAATATAGATTCTGGCACAGGACATAACAATACCCCAGAGAGTGCCGAACACAGACCCGTCCAGCAAGACTCAGCGCAGGAGGATGCAGAAGCAAGCCCTCACGAAAGGGCGGCAGAAGAAAAGGTTGAGGATCATAACTATATACCTCATTCGGAAGACAAAACAAGCATCAATGACGACGAACTCGAGGAGCCCGTCGAACAAGAGCTTTTCAAGCGTAGGCTCATCGCTTCTGACAAGAAGCACGAAGAAGGACAAGCGGAAGCTCAACACACGGAAGGAAGGCGCTCGAATAAGATGGAGCAAAGTACTCAAAACCGCTTGAATACACTGCAGCGGCCACCAATCAAGGAGCTACCGAGCGCAAGCTGCTCCCGAGTCGACGAGGAGGCCATAAAGCCCGACCGTCAATGGCCCAGCCAGGTGTGTAACACCGGATGTATCTTTCCATATTTGTAACTCCAACTCTTGCCATTTTGGATATGTGCTATGATATTCCCTCCGTGGTTGGGTTTTGTTTTCGTTTTGCATTTTGTCCATGTCATGCATCTCATATCATGTCATCATGTGCATCTCATTTGCATACGTGTTAGTCTCATGATTCGAGCATATTCCCGTTGTCCGTTTTGCAATCCGGCACTCCTATGTTCCCGGCGTCCCCTCTTGTTCTTTTTCCGTGTGCGGGTGTTGAACATTCTCGGAATGGACGAGCCTTGCCAAGTGGCCTGGTATAGCACGGTAGACCACTGTCAAGTTTGGGTCATTTGGAGTTCGTTTGGTACTCAACGGTTAACGCGCTCTCGCAAAGGCCTCTTTTAAGTTGCAGCCCAACATCCCTCCAAAATAGCCCAATAACCCATCTAACTCCCTCCATGCCCTCGATCGTTCGATCACGATCGTGTGGTAACTTCACCCATTTGGACTCTCCTAGCTCCCTCTATGCCTATTTAAAGACCCTCCCGAATTCACGGGCAAAACCCTAAAATCCCCTCCGCGCGCCGCGGACACGTCCGGATCGGGCGGACGCGTCCGCCGCCGCGCCGGACAGAATCGCGGGCGCCACGTGGGCGCCCGCCGCCCGCCGCCGCGCGCCCGCCCGCCCGCCCGGCCCCGCGCGCCGCCCCGCCGCCCGCCCGCCGCCGCCGCCGCCTCCGCGCGCGCCGCGCCGCCGCCGCCCGCCGCCCGCCCGCCGCCCGCCGCCGCCCGCCTTCGCCCGCCCGCCGCGCCGCTTCGCCGCCGCCGCTCACCGCCGCCGCCCGCAGCGCCGCCCGCCGCCGCGCCGCCCCGCCGCCGCGCCCGCGCGCCTCCGCCCGCGCTCTCGCCGCCGCCGCGCCGCGCCCGCCGCCGCCCGCCTCTCCTCCGGCCGCCCGAGCCCCGGCCGCCATCCCCAACTCGGCGCGCCCGATCGGATCCGATCGAAACCACGGTTGACTTTCCCCCCCCGTTTTCCACTAAGTCCTTAATCTGTGATAATTTTCGTGCATTTTCATAGCATCACATCTCGCAACCGTGGCTCCGTTTTGGGCGTATAATATGTCAAATTGTTCGCCTCGAAGAGTACATCATTTCATTCCATTGCATCATTTGCATTTGAGCTCATCTTGATGCCCGAAATGCTGTTGGAAGATGGCTTCAGATCGTTAGTTTGAGAATCTTATCGATTCGAGCTCTTTTGTCATTTTGCCATGAATTATGTGTGCACCCTATGAACTTGAGTCCTACATGTGAGTTGAACATTGCCATGCCATCTTTCAGGGGTGTTTGCCATGTATTTTTGTGAGTTATGTGTTGACTAGAACAAGCATGCAAAGTAGGGATGATGATGTTGCTGATTTGAGGAACTTAGTGATTTCACTAAGTCTTGTCCTGCTGTTAATTTTATGCCATATGTTCATGTTGTTCTGAGAGAGATCTATGCCCTTTTGAGCATGATCAGTAAGGGTGTTTTGAACATATGGATGTGCTCTATCCATCCATGCCTTTGTTGGTATTTATGGAGTAGTCTAGCATGTCATTTTCGTGCTCTACTTTTGCTTGAAAATGTTTCTGGCAGATTGTTTGCATGAGATTCAATTTTCACGAGGTCGTTGTAGTTGATCCGTGTATGCTATGATGTTGTTCTTGCCATGTATAGCTCCTATGCCATGTCTTCTTGATGGGTGTATGCTTAGTTTATCATGAGATGCTCTGTAGTGAGTGCATCGAGCTCACGAACATGCCTACTGTTATCTGTTTTTGCCATGCCAGTTTTTTCGCTAAGTCTGAAATCTGTAATAAAACTTGCAATGTTTACATGGGTGCCATCATTTCTTAAGGTCCTTTTTGGCTTATGGTCAGTAAGGGACTATTGAAATATGCTTTGAGTAGAATCATGTCATGCCTTGTTTTGCTATTATAAGTTCCTGTAGCATGTTGTTTGCTTGCTCTAAACATGCCTTCGATGTTAATTCTGGCATGTTAGTATTTTCACTAAGTCTGTGAACCTGATATTTTGAGCACTTTCACCATGCTTGTTTGAACATGTTATGATGTGATTTAGCCGTAGCTCAGTGTTCCTCTTTTGTTAAGCATCTCCTGTAGTTCGCTGCCATATGCTTTGTTTTTATGTTGGGGTGCTGTAGCATAGTTTCTTGTTGCTTGCTAAGTAGCATCGGGTACATTAAGCAGATTTGCGTCATTCTTGTTTTGCTTGTCATTTGCAAACCGTGCATCCGATTCGGTGATCTTTATATCGATTTCAACGAAATCATCTCATCTTTCAGCGGCATACTTGGTTTGCCAAGTTGATGCCAGTTCATCATTTTCCTTCGGAGCACACATATGCATTGCATATCACATCTCGCATCGCATGTCATGTTTTGCATCATATTGCTTGTGCATTGTTCCTTGTTTGATTGTGGTTCCGTTGCTTGTGTTCTTGCTTTGGGTAGAGCGGAGGCGAGTGCGTGAGCGAGGAACCTGTTGAGAGCGCCTCGAGGATCAAGTCTTGACAACTCGAGAACCTTACGAGCAAGATGACCATACCTTGATATCACTTCTATCTTTGCTTGCTAGATGCTCGCTCTTTTGCTATGCCTATGCTGCGATACCTACCACTTGCTATATCATGCCACCCATATTGCCATGTCAACCTCTAACCATCCATGTCCTAGCAAACCGTTGATTGGCTATGTTACCGCTTTGCTCGGCCCTCTTATAAGCGTTGCTAGTTGCGGTGAAGATGAAGTTTGTTCCTTGTTGGAACACGGATATTTTAGGATATCACAATATCTATTGTTTTAATTAATGCATCTATATACTTGGTAAAGGGTGGAAGGCTCGGCCTTATGCAGTGTTTTGTTCCTCTTGCCACCTAGTTTCCGTCATCTGGTGTTATGTTCCTTGATTTTGCGTTCCTTACGCGGTCGGGTGATTTATGGGACCCCCTTGACGGTTCGCTTTGAATAAAACTCCTCCGGCAAGGCCCAACCTTGGTTTTACCATTTGCCACCTATACCCTTTTTCCCTTGGGTTTCGCGAGCCCAGGGTCATCTTTATTAACCCCCGGGCAATGCTCCTCGAGTGTTGGTCCAAACTAGAAACCTTTTGGCGCCCCTCAAGGAAACTTGAGGTCTGGTTTTAGTTATGCGGATTGCTCATCCGTTGTGCCACGAGCGAGATATGTGCAGCTCCTATCGGGATTTGTCGGCACTGTCGGGAGGTCTTGCTGGTTTAGTTTTACCATTGTCGAAATGTCTTGATGTCGGGATACGAGTCGATCGGAGTGTCTTGGGTGAAGGTTTATTCCTTCGTTGATCGCGAGAGCTTGTTATGGGCTAAGTTGGGACACCCTGCGGGTATTATCTTTGAAAGCCGTGCCCATGGTTATGAGGCAGATGGGAATTTGTTAATGTCGGTTGTAGAAAACCGAAGTTGACCTTAATTAAAATACATCAACCGTGTATGTAACCGTGATGGTCTCTTCTCGTGAGTCCGGGAAGTGAACACGATGTTGGAGTTATGTTTGGCAGAGTTGTTTAGGATCACTTCTTGATCGCTACTAGCTTCACGACCGTGCTTTGCTTCTCTTCTCGCTCTCTTTTGCGATGTAGCCACCATATATGCTAGTAAACTGCTGCAGCCCTCCTTTTACACCAGCCTTCCCTTAAGCTTAAATAGTCTTGATCTCGCGGGTGTGAGATTCTTTGAGTCCCGTGGCTCACAGATTCTACCAAAAGCAGATCACGGTACCGGTGATGCGGTATGAGATGGCGCAAGCCCGAGCTGAAGTGGGAATATGATGAGGCCCTTGGTCGATACTATGTTTCATTTCAGACGATTAGTAGTGGAGCCAGTTAGGCGATCGGGGATCTGTGTTGCATGTGGGGTATTCTTCTTTTATTTTGGTTCCGTAGTCGGACCTTGAGTGTAATCTGAATGATGGATGTTTATTTATGTATTGTGTGAAGTGGCATTGTAAGCCAACTATGTATCTCTTTCCTTATGTATTACATGGATTGTGCGAAGATTACCTCACTTGCGACATTGCTTTCAATGCGGTTATGCCTCTAAGTCGTGCCGACACGTGGGAGATATAGCCGCATCGAGGCGTTACAAGTTAGTGTCGAGCCATCCCGACCTTAGGAGCCCCCTTTGCTTGATCGTTTTAGTGGCGAGTTGTGTCTAGAAAAATGTTTTGAGTCATTTAGGATTATATATATCGGAGAGTTAGGAATTCTTTTACTCCCGGTCCTTGACCTTACGGTGAGGTATCTGACGTAGAGTTTTGACTCTTCTCTTCTCAAATTTCACTAAAATTTTTTTTAGGATCAGCGGGTATCTTAGAATCGTTCGATGGTTTTATGATGACAACATTGTCTTGGTTGCCTCGACATTTAGGGGTTGTGGCGGTGTCCGGGAGTTGAGCTCGAGGTGTTGTCGTCATAATTTTATCGTTGCGATTCGGAATACGAGTTTAATGCGCCGACATCGAAAATCTCTTTTATGCAGTCGTTGGTGAGATAACCCGCTAACTTGATCTTGTGGTGAGTGCGGGAGTATTGCCATGACTTCATATAACGGATGCTTTTGAAGGTTGAGGTACCACGATTTCGAAGGTTTCTTGGTTATGTGTTGAAGGATGGATCAATTTGGATGTAGGGATTGTTAGCTTGGGTGAGATATATTGCTCCTGTATCCCCAACACTGATTGCATAACCGGAAAGTTTGGGAGTTTATAGGTGGGATTCAAGTAGCTCTAGCATTTCTTCCATGAGATATTTGGTTTGTGATTGGGTAATCCTTACCACTTATTTGTTCCATTCATACCTTGTTTTTATTTTCATTCATCAATCTCTTATCAAGTGGCTTCTCACCTTAATGGGCGTGATGTTTACTTTGGAATTCATTCGTTCATCCTGTTGAATGTTTATTGTGAAGACTATATGTTGCAATTTCTATCCGTTGATTCAACTTGTCTATCTGTCTATCAAGATGCTAACGGATGTCACCCTCTTGAGGATGGCTCCGCCTCGCGTCGAGAATCCGGAGCAGCGATGATGGGAGTCGGCGAACCCTCCACCTCCACCTCCGCCTCCGGAGGCATGGCAAACTTTGATGGCAACCACTAGCATGGCGCTTCGGTTGTTGATCCAGTGATGCAAGAAGCGTAACCAAGGCCAAGGCAACCAAGGAATCAAGGTCAAGGCAGTTCTTCCATCAGCCACGGTTTCCTACACTCAACCAGTTCCTTGCAAACCAGCCAAAGTCTTTCGACTCTTGTGCGAGGCCACAGGCGCCGACGATTGGCTCGTGGATATCAACAAGCATTTTGAATGCAGCAATGTCGGACACGAGGACTCGTCAAGTTCGCGTCTTTTCAGCTCAAGGATCGAGCGGCTGATTGGTTCCGACAATACAAGGATTCTAGAGGTGGTCGGTGATTACTTGGACTGATTTACGTCGGGACTTTAAAGCTCACCACATTCCTACGGTGTTGTTGAGAGCAAGCGTGAGGAGTTCCGCAATCTCAAGCAAGGAAACATGTCGATGTCTGAATACAACATCTGATTTGAAACTTGCTCGATTAAGCTAAACAAGGCGTTCTGATGAGAAAAGTATGATCTATCGGTTCGGAGGTGGCCTTAGAGAGGATCTGCGGTTATCTCTTGTTCTTTTGAGCCTACTCGGTTTGATCAATTCTATAATATGGCACTCAAGCTAGAAGGTGCTCAGCTCAAGTGTGAGGCTTCAAAGAAGAGAATCGGGGATGCAGATTCGGTCTTCTTCTTCCTCTCAAGTGGCGACAAAGCAGCAAAAGTTCTACCTTCCTCCTCCTCCGTTCCGTCGGCCTTATCGTGAGAAGAACTCGGTGGTCGTGGATCTTCCACCCACCCAACCCAAGCTACGAGAACAAGTCTCAGCCTCAAGCTCCAAGGTCAAATGCTCCTTATCACCGTCCGCTCTCGGAGGTGACTGCAACAAGTGCGGCGAGAAGGGTCACTATGCGAACAAATGCCATAACCAAAGCGCCTTCCTCCTCCTCCTCTGTGAGGTCTTCAAGCAATCGGTGGTCAAGCATAATCCCAAGCATGCAAAGGTGAATATGATGAATGCAGCTCAAGCGGAGGATTCTTGAGATGTGATAATGGGTAATCTTCGATTAATGATATTCTGCAAAAGTCTTATTTGATCTTGGTGCATCGCATTCTTTCATTTCAAGACCTTTTGTGGCTATGCATGATTTGGTTACTCAAGTATTGCCGAGTCCTTACTCTATTGTTTCCCGGCTAAGCAAATGACTTCTCGAGCATTGGTTCGGATGTTTCTATCAAGATGGGCGACTATAGATTTCTGTCTTCTCCAATTGTTCTTGGTGACTCGATATTGATCTAATTCTTGGGATGGGTGGCTTTCTCGGCACAAGGCTCAACTTGATTGTCTTTGCAAGGCAAATTCAATTGACACACCCTTACGAGGATGTTATCATCTATGCGCTCGTGATGAAACCATTGGTTGTTTTCTCTCAATGAGAAGGCGAGTTGGATGCTATCTCTCAAATTCGATCGTTTGTGAGTACCAAGATGTCTTTCGGAAGAGCTTCGGGTATGCCTCCTCATCGGCGGTCGAATTCGTTATCGATCTTGAGCACGGCCTTGAACCCGTTTGCAAGCGTCCTTACAAGCTTGGACCCAAGGAGCTGAAAGAATTGAAGAAGCAGCTCGATGAACAAGAGCGTCTGGGTTTGATCGGACCGAGTTCATCTCCATGGGGATGTGGAGTTCTTTTGTCGGAAGAAGGATGGCGCGGACCGACTTTGTGTTGATTACCGTCCATTGAACAAGAAGACAATCAAGAACAAGTATCCACTTCCCAACATCAATGAGCTATTCGAGCAACTCAAAGGTGCTAAAGTATTCTCAAGCTTGACCTTCCGTATGGGTTATCATCAGATTCGCATTCGTGAACAAGATATTCCCAAGACGACATTGAGAACAAGCTTTGGTTCTTATGAATATCTTGTCATGTCTTTCGGCCTTGTCAATGCTCCTCCAACTTTCTCTCGCATGATGAACTTTATCTTCAACCCCTACACAAATGATTTCGTCTTGGTGTATCTCGATGATATTTTGGTCTTCTCCAAGAACAAGCGAGGATCATGCCAAACATTTGCGATTGGTGCTCGACAAGCTCGAGAGCATCAATTCTATCTGAAGTTTTCCAAATGTGAGTTACGGCTTGATGAAGTTCTTTATCTTGGTCATATCATCTCAGCCAAGGGCATCGCTGTTAATCCAGAAGGTGTCTTGATTGTGAATTGGGAACCTCCTCGGAATGTCAAGCAGCTCCATGATTTTCTCGGTCTTGCAAGCTATTGTCGAAGATTCGTTGAGAATTTCTCCAAGATTGCAAAGCCTCTTTCCAACCTCCTCGAAGCATGTCAAGTATATGCGGGCCTTTGAGTGTGATGTCGCTTTCAACACCCTCAAGAGAAGCTAGTCACAGCTCTGTCTTGACTCCTCTGATGAATCCAAGCCATTGAAGTTTTACGTGATGCTTCCTTGCAAGGTCTCGGTCTGTGTTAATGCAAGAGAAGAAAGTTGTGGCCTATACCTCTCGTCGGTTGAAGCCCAGCGAAAAGAACTACCCCACTCACGATCTTGAGTTGGCGGCGATTGTCCATGCATTGATAACATGGAGACATCTCTTGTTGGGAAGGAAAGTGGACATTTTCACCGATCACAAGAGTCTCAAGTATATCTTCACTCAACCAAACCTCAACCTCGAGCAAACTCGATGGGTGAAATGATTCAAGAGTACAATCCAAGTATTGAATATACTCTGGCAAGGCGAATGTGATTGCAGATGCCTTGGCGAAAGGCTTATTACAGCAGACTTAATTCTCAAGCCCTTCCAACGGATCTTTGTGAAGCTTTCCATAAGCTGAATCTTCAAGTTGTTCCTCAAGGCTTTCTTGCCAACCTCATAGTCTCTCCTACTTTGGAAGATCAAATTCGTGAGGCTCAACTTCGGATACCATGGTGAAGAAGGTGAAGCGTGGTATTGACAAGGGCATTTCAAATACAAGTGCTATCGCTTGGATGACAAAGACACTCTTTTCTTGAGGATCGTATTGTGGTTCCTAAAAGCGTCGAGAAAAGTCATCATGAATGAGGCACACAATTCCCTCCTATCCATTCATCACGGAAATGCGAAGATGTACCATGACCTCAAGCGATCGTATTGGTGGACTCGAATGAGGCGAAATTGCTCAATTCGTGAATGAATGTGATGTCTGCGAGAAGGGTGAAAGCAGAACACCAAAGACCAGCTGGTCTCCTCCAACCTCTTGCTATTCAGAATGGAAGTTTGATCATATCGAGATGGACTTCGTGACTGGTTTTCCTAAGTCCAAGCGTGGAAATGATGCTATCTTCGTTGTCATTGACAAGCTTACTAAAGTGGCTCATTTTCTTCTGTCAAAGAATCTATCACAGCAGCTCGGTGGCGAGCTATACACCTCGAAATTGTCTCCTTGCGGTATTCGCAATTGATCTCTTGGACCGTGGAAGCATCTTCACTTCTAAGTTACGGGACTCCTTTGAGAAGGCCATAGGCACCAACATTCGTTTCAGCACAGACTTTTCATCCTCAAACAAGTGGCCAAGTCGGCGAGTCAATCAAATCCTTGAAGATATGCTCGGGGCTTGTGTCATTTCCTTTGGCATGAAGTGGGAAGAGTGTCTTCCATATGCGAGTTCTCCTACAACAACAGCTTCCAAGTGAGTTGGGCAAGGCCCCATTGAAATTCTCTATGGCGAGAAAGTGCGTACTCCTCTCAATTGGTCGAGGCAGGTGAGCGCCAACTTCTTGCAGCGACTTGATCACGAAGCGAAGAAATGTGCAAAGTCATTCGTGAGAATCTTAAAGCAGCATAATCGCGCGGAAGAGCTATTATGATGACAAGCACCGTGATGTGGCTTTTGAAATCGGAGACCATGTCTACCTCGCGTCTCTCAATGAAAGGTACTCGTAAACCCGGTATCAAAGGAAGCTTGCCCCTAGATCGTGGGTCCTTTCAAGATCATTGGCAAAAGCGATCTAGCCTATCAACGAGCTTCCATCCAACTTTGCAAGCGTGCGATGTGTTTCACGTGTCACAGCTCATAAGTGCTTCAAGATTCTGGCGCACTATCAACTTTGAAGAAATTGACCTCCAAGAAGATCTCTCTTATCATGAGCACCCGTTGCTATTCTTGAAGAAACCGGCGCAAGACTGCAACAAGTCAATCAAATTCCTGAAAGTAAAGTGGTCACACCATTCCGACCGAGAAGCCACACAGGGCGCGAGGATCACCTCCGTTCGAATATCCGGAGTTCTTTCGGTCCTAGATCTGGGGCGAGATCCTCTTGTAGTGGTGGAGTGTTGTAACACCCGGATGTATCTTTCCATATTTGTAACTCCAACTCTTGCCATTTTCGGATATGTGCTATGATATTCCCTCCGTGGTTGGGTTTTGTTTTCGTTTTGCATTTTGTCCATGTCATGCATCTCATATCATGTCATCATGTGCATCTCATTTGCATACGTGTTAGTCTCATGATTCGAGCATATTCCCGTTGTCCGTTTTGCAATCCGGCACTCCTATGTTCCCGGCGTCCCCTCTTGTTCTTTTTCCGTGTGCGGGTGTTGAACATTCTCGGAATGGACGAGCCTTGCCAAGTGGCCTGGTATAGCACCGGTAGACCACTGTCAAGTTTGGGTCATTTGGAGTTCGTTTGGTACTCAACGGTTAATCGCGCTCTCGCAAAGGCCTCTTTTAAGTTGCAGCCCAACAACCCTCCAAAACAGCCCAATAACCCATCTAACTCCCTCCATGCCCTCGGTCGTTCGATCACGATCGTGTGGTAACTTACACCCATTTGGACTCTCCTAGCTCCCTCTATGCCTATTTAAAGACCCTCCCGAATTCACGGGCAAACCCTAAAATCCCTCTCTCGCCGCGCCGACACGTCCGGATCGGGCGGGACGCGTCCGCCGCCCGCGGCGCCGAACTCGGGGCGCGTGGCGTGCGCCGCCGCCGCGCGCCCGCCCGCCCGCCGCGCCGCCCGGCCGCCCCGCCAGCCCGCCGCCGCCGCGGTTCGCCGCCCCGCCCTCCGCGCGCCCGCCGCGCCGCCGCGCCGCCCGCCGCCGCCGCCGCGCCCGCCGCCGCCCGCCCGCCCGCCGCCGCCCGCGCCGCGCCGCGCCCGCCGCCGCCGCCCTGCCAGCTCCTCCATCCGCCCGCCGCGCCGCCCGGCCGCCGCCCGCCTCTCCTCCGCCGCCGCCCTCCTCCGGCGCCGGCGTCCTCCTAGCTCTGCGATCCGCGGATCCGATCGATCCGAAACCTACGGTTGACTTCTTACCCCCCCGTTTTCCACTAAGTCATATATCTGTGATAATTTCGTGCATTTTCATAGCATCACATCTCGCAACCGTGGCTCCGTTTTGGGCGTATAATATGTCAAATTGTTCGCCTCGAAGAGTACATCATTTCATTCCATTGCATCATTTGCATTTGAGCTCATCTTGATGCCCGAAATGCTGTTGGAAGATGGCTTCAGATCGTTAGTTTCAGAATCTTATCAGTTCGAGCTCTTTTGTCATTTTGCCATGAATTATGTGTGCACCCTATGAACTTGAGTCCTACATGTGAGTTGAACATTGCCATGCCATCTTTCCAGGGTGTTTGCCATGTATTTTTGTGAGTTATGTGTTGACTAGAACAAGCATGCAAAGTAGGGATGATGATGTTGCTGATTTCAGGAACTTAGTGTTTTCACTAAGTCTTGTCCTGCTGTTATTTTTATGCCATATGTTCATGTTGTTACAGAGAGATCTATGCCCTTTTTGAGCATGATCAGTAAGGGTGTTTTGAACATATGGATGTGCTCTATCCATCCATGCCTTTGTTGGCATTTATGGAGTAGTCTAGCATGTCATTTTCGTGCTCTACTTTTGCTTGAAAATGTTTCTGGCAGATTGTTTGCATGAGATTCAATTTTCACGAGGTCGTTGTAGTTGATCCGTGTATGCTATGATGTTGTTCTTGCCATGTATAGCTCCTATGCCATGTCTTCTTGATGGGTGTATGCTTAGTTTATCATGAGATGCTCTGTAGTGAGTGCATCGAGCTCACGAACATGCCATGTTGTTATCTGTTTTTGCCATGTCCAGATTTTTCACTAAGTCTGAAATCTGTAATAAAACTTGCAATGTTTACATGGGTGCCATCATTTCTTAAGGTCCTTTTTGGCTTATGGTCAGTAAGGGACTATTGAAATATGCTTTGAGTAGAATCATGTCATGCCTTGCTTTGCTATTATAAGTTCCTGTAGCATGTTGTTTGCTTGCTCTAAACATGCCTTCTGATGTTAATTCTGGCATGTTAGTATTTTCACTAAGTCTGTGAACCTGATATTTTGAGCACTTTCACCATGCTTGTTTGAACATGTTATGATGTGATTTAGCCGTAGCTCAGTGTTCCTCTTTTGTTAAGCATCTCCTGTAGTTCGCTGCCATATGCTTTGTTTTTATGTTGGGGTGCTGTAGCATAGTTTCTTGTTGCGTGCTAAGTAGCATCGGGCTGTTAAGCATGATTTGCGTCATTCTTGTTTTGCTTGTCATTTGCAAACCGTGCATCCGATTCGGTGATCTTTATATCGATTTCAACGAAATCATCTCATCTTTCAGCGGCATACTTGGTTTGCCAAGTTGATGCCAGTTCATCATTTTCCTTCGGACACACATATGCATTGCATATCACATCTCGCATAGCATGTCATGTTTTGCATCATATTGCTTGTGCATTGTTCCTTGTTTGATTGTGGTTCCGTTGCTTGTGTTCTTGCTTTGGGTAGAGCCGGAGAGGCGAGTGCGTGAGCGAGGAACCTGTTGAGAAGCCTCTCGAGGATCAAGTCTTGACAACTCGAGAACCTTCGAGCAAGATGACCATACCTTGATATCACTTCTATCTTTGCTTGCTAGATGCTCGCTCTTTTGCTATGCCTATGCTGCGATACCTACCACTTGCTATATCATGCCACCCATATTGCCATGTCAACCTCTAACCATCCATGTCCTAGCAAACCGTTGATTGGCTATGTTACCGCTTTGCTCAGCCCTCTTATAGCGTTGCTAGTTGCGGTGAAGATGAAGTTTGTTCCTTGTTGGAACACGGATATTTTAGGATATCACAATATCTATTGTTTTAATTAATGCATCTATATACTTGGTAAAGGGTGGAAGGCTCGGCCTTATGCAGTGTTTTGTTCCTCTTGCCACCTAGTTTCCGTCATACGGTGTTATGTTCCTTGATTTTGCGTTCCTTACGCGGTCGGGTGATTTATGGGACCCCCTTGACGGTTCGCTTTGAATAAAACTCCTCCAGCAAGGCCCAACCTTGGTTTTACCATTTGCCACCTATACCCTTTTTCCCTTGGGTTTCGCGAGCAGGGTCATCTTTATTAACCCCGGGCCAATGCTCCTCGAGTGTTGGTCCAAACTAGAAACCCTTTTGGCGCCCCTCAAGGAAACTTGAGGTCTGGTTTTAGTTATGCGGATTGCTCATCCGTTGTGCCACGAGCGAGATATGTGCAGCTCCTATCGGGATTTGTCGGCACGGTCGGGTGGTCTTGCTGGTTTAGTTTTACCATTGTCGAAATGTCTTGATGTCGGGATACGAGTCGATCGGAGTGTCTTGGGTGAAGGTTTATTCCTTCGTTGATCGCGAGAGCTTGTTATGGGCTAAGTTGGGACACCCTGCGGTATTATCTTTGAAAGCCGTGCCTGCGGTTATGAGGCAGATGGGAATTTGTTAATGTCGGTTGTAGAAAACCGAAGTTGACCTTAATTAAAATACATCAACCGTGTATGTAACCGTGATGGTCTCTTCTCGTGGTCGGGAAGTGAACACGATGTTGGAGTTATGTTTGGCGTAGGTTGTTTAGGATCACTTCTTGATCGCTACTAGCTTCACGACCGTGCTTTGCTTCTCTTCTCGCTCTCTTTTGCGATGTAGCCACCATATATGCTAGTAAACTTGCTGCAGCCCTCCTTTTACACCAGCCTTCCCTTAAGCTTAAATAGTCTTGATCTCGCGGGTGTGAGATTGCTGAGTCCCGTGGCTCCAGATTCTACCAAAAGCAGATCACGGTACCGGTGATGCGGTAGCGAGATGGCATGGCGAGCTGAAGTGGGAATATGATGAGGCCCTTAGTCGATACTATGTTTCATTTCAGACGATTAGTAGTGGAGCCAGTTAGAGGCGATCGGGGATCTGTGTTGCATGTGGGGTATTCTTCTTTTATTTTGGTTCCGTAGTCGGACCTTGAGTGTATCTGAATGATGGATGTTTATTTATGTATTGTGTGAAGTGGCATTTGTAAGCCAACTATGTATCTCTTTCCTTATGTATTACATGGATTGTGCGAAGATTACCTCACTTGCGACATTGCTTTCAATGCGGTTATGCCTCTAAGTCGTGCCCGACACGTGGGAGATATAGCCGCATCGAGGCGTTATCACACCCACGAGGTTGTTGGGTTTTCAAGCGATCCGGCCGACTAAGCGCCCGAACACAAGGGGCTCGGCGCATCAGCGAAGAAGATAAACCCGCCGGCGAGGCACGGAAAACAAAAGCGTTCCCACAAGAAGTCAAAGCAGTAAACTCACTTCACGTGAGAACACGGAAGAAACGGTCACGGCACTTTCTAAAAAGAAGCCCATGCGGTCCAACCCAGCGAACCGTAGAGATTCGATATCAAAACCAATCACTTTCGACCACAGGACTACTCGGGCGTTGAAACAGGGCGGACTCACGATATTGAATCCGATAATAGGCGGACTACAATTCACAAGCGTCCTAATGGGCGGAGGCGGTGACTTAAAACTGCTATATTCAAACACAATCCGTCGGATGGGGATAGACCCTACCAAAATTCGACATAGCCGCACCTCCTTCAAAGGGTGGCGCGAGCCCTTCGCCAAGTGCACAGGCTCGATATTACTAGAAGTCGTGTTGGATCGCGAACAATTTTCGACCGAAAAGTTAATTTTCCATATCGTCCCACTTAAAAGTGAATATCAAAGCCTTTGTTGGGGCGAAAGGCTTTTAATCGCTTCAACGCCATACCGCATACGCATATCTTACACTCAAGATGCCCAGTCCACATGGCGCCATTTCGGTCGAGGTCATAAAGACCCGGACTCGGATAAACGAGTCCGGACCCAGTGACTAGGGGTTCCCTAGCGCACACCCTTTACAAGGGCTGCACGCTGGCTGACCAGCGGTTTCATATAAACCTCACTTTAAATATTTATATTTATTCCTTTGTATCTTTTTCATACGAGCTATTTCTAAAACTAAGCGTTCCTCTTTTTCTACATATGAACAACGTGCTTACCGTCGAGGATAATGGTGCTTGAGAGACCGGCGTATGAGGCGTGCGGTAGGGACTGTTGCAAGGATTCTTCGATTAAGACCTGCGTAGACCTTTTTATCACTTGTCTCTTGTTGTTACTCTCGCTTGGCTTCTTCCTATAGCCAAAGCGGAGAAGCGCCTTGGCATCGGCCGCGTCAGAAGACCATGCCCATACCTGGACACTAGGGGCTTAGGGCATCATTCGCCCATTATTATAAAGTCCGAACACCTTCGGGAGTGTTGGCGTCTCGAGTTAGGCATTATATGCATCAGCTCGAATCATGTCTTTGGTCAAATGTTGGGTTTGCCCGGCTCCTGTGTTTTGCTGCCTTACGTTCCGTATCATCGGCTAAGCGGCACCGGAGAACTCTGCGATTGTGCCCCGGTTCGGCTCGGCGAGCACCTCGATGAAAGCGGTATTTGTCATGATCTGGCGAGTCTGGTGACCACTTGATCGACCATCGGAATGTCTAGAATTCCCGCTTTGTGAAGGACCATTTCGGTCGAGCACATCGCACCCGAATCCGGAGATGTGCGGTGTCATCGAGGGCTATATCGTAGCCCACCCTCGAGCTCCATTGGCTAAGTGAAAGAGATAAAGCATCATAGTCCGGATTGCCTCGTTAAGCTCGCTACCACCTCCTTAAAACAGGACCGAGGCGTCGGATTAAGTGTGAAAAAGCGCTATTTTGCGAACACCCCAACACCATGTGCAAGGGGCTGAAGCAGCTGCATCTTCGGGTTATACACAAGTATCATAAGCGGCCGCCTGAGGAGAAGTTTTACTACTTGAAGCACAAGTATAAAAAGCATTCATACTTTAATCATTGATATACAAGTCAACGCGTTCAATTGAGCGTTACATTTTTGAAACTGCGACTCTATTATCTGGCGCCACGCATAACTTCCCGAAATAATGCTCGGCGGAAGCGGTTTCCATCGAACCTGGCGGCAGCGGTGGTGGCTTCCATCTCCGGACACGCGCCTTCACGGGCGAGCCATCCGGCGCCCTCGATGCAGGCCGACCGTTTCATCTCTTTGATGTGCGGCACCGCCCAAGGAATTACTGCGATAGGCGAAGTAGCTAATCGCCTTGGACCTCTCTAGCGGACATAGGCCCGCGATGTCGATCATGGCCAATCCGGACGATCTATTTAGTTCGGCCCATTTGGCCAACCTGTCCGTCGGCGGAAGAAGCGTCGGACTGTGGAATTGAGACCAATATAACTCTTCCGTCTCGTGATCCCCGGCTCTGAAGTGCTTAGCGGCATCGGCCGCTTTTCATGACCAAGTCCATATCGGATCCTCCGAACTCCTGGCCGCTCAAAGCGGCGTGCCAGCATCCATAAACCGGCGCGCGCAAGAAATGGCTTGCCGGCCGTGATTTCTCGGCTTGGCGCAGCTCCTCCTTCATAGCTACGCATCGCGAGCGGGCATCCTTAGCCGGCGGTGGCCTTTTCGGGGCTTCTGCTCCAATAAGCGCTCCTTTTCAAGAGCCTCGTGGCGGTCGGTAGCATCCTTTAATTTCTTGGCCAATTCGGCCACCTCCCCCTACTTTCGGGCGGTCGCGGCCTTTTCGACCTCCGACTCTTGGCCGCCCTTGCGGCGATCGCGTCACCCCCGGTCTTGCTCGCCGCTGAAACAAGTTCGGCCGAACTCTCCACAGCAGCAGCACTATCTGTATTAACAGCATACAACTAATCAGAATAGGGCTTGGACCGACTCAATAATACGGCTGCGGAGAATTTATTTACCTTGCGACTCGTCAAGTCGTTGGTTGACAAGCGCGATGTCAGCATCTGCCACGTCAAGTTGTCGACTTAATTCGGCAAACTCACTAGTCCGGCTGGCCCCCGGACTATCTGCCACCTGTATCAGAGCGGCGATATTCATTACCTGAGATGTTGAGATTTTGATCCTCGGCACGCTGTCGTTTTCGACAACCTACGAGTCTCGAGGGCTACTATCTATCTGAGGTGCATTTTTATATGCAAAACTGTGAAAAGACAAAGGGTGCATCATTTTGCATACCTCAAAACCGCCCGACAAGCTCATGGCGGCATTCATAATCCGCTTTCGGCGGACGAAATCCTTCCGACCACCATACGCATTAATGCGGTGAGCTTACGAAATGGGCGCCCTCTCAAGCAAACTCTTGATTCTCGGCGGACTACGGTGGGTGCGAACTCTCTGGCCCCTCCGGACTCGGGGCGCCCTCGTGGCGATACCGGGCTCGCTTTGCCTCATCAGGCGGCCGGCGGGCCAGGCGTGTCGCTCTCCATCATCTCCGGAAGAAGGTCCCCGAGGATGAACTCATCTAAGGCGGCTGCAGATCCGAACTGCGATATAAATATTTGGTTACCTCTGAAGCATAAGCGAAGGTCCTTCCTTATTAAACTTCCTCTTTTTATACTCACGGCTCGTTAGAGGCTGGTCCTTGGCGATGATTGCGCGTCGGATTCTCTCGGACGCGGACCCAGTGAGATTTCTTCCCGCAGCAGGGGCTTTTACCTCCGGATCTTGGGCGGTCCTCTCTCCCTCGAAGGAGGATCCTTGGATCCCTCCTCTTGACCCTTATAAGCGAAATATTAACTCCTTATCTCCCGTCGCCCCCCTTTGTGGCGCAACCTCCAACATTCGACCAGCCACGGGCTCAGTGCGGTCTCTGGGAGGGCGGACACCTTATCAGCCTTGATCGCACCACCCATTCTGTAAAGAATCAAGGGTCGAGGAGATGATCTTTTGAAAGGCACACAAAAAGAATGTCAGACTCTGAGCTACTTACACAGTGTCGGGCGGTCGCGGCTTAGGCCTGCGTCCTCGGCGAATCCGGACCGCGACTTGCGGTCGAAGAACAGCTTGTACATCTCCGTGGGTGTTGCACCCATAAAATGCTGGAGAATCTGAGGTCCCTCGGATTGAACTCCCATAGGCAGGGGAGGGCGGCGTTTGCGAGGTAGGAGGTGCACGATTAGCATGACTGCATCACCTTGACCAGGTCGATCTCCCTTGTTGGAGGTCTCGAATCCGGCCTGCGGTCTGGAGCACGTCCTCGGGCGGCCCCAGTTGAGCCCTTGGTTGACCCACGACATCAGCTGCCGTGGAGGTCCCGGCGGAAGGAGGCGGCGGCTTTGCTTGCTGCCCATTGGAGCGATGATGTAGAACCACTCTTGCTGCCACAATCCTGTTCCTCTTGGAAGGAACCTTGAGCCATGGGGCATCGACCTTCTTGCTTATAGTCGCCCCCGCACTCCGCTTGATGCCCCGATCATCTTCAGCTCCACCTTGAATGTTTTCAGCCACAGGCGAAGTGGGGATGGCGGAGGAAGGCTTATGAACAATGATGAATGCGGAAATATGGAGGATGGACTCGGAGCCAAATCGTGGAAGTCCAGCCCGTAGTAGAAAAGAGCCCTCTCACGAAGGGATCCGTCGGAAAGCCTAATCCCGGCGGAGGTGAGATCACAGCAGAGCACTCGCCCGGGCTCGGGGCTGGCCTGACCTGCCACAGGACAGGCAACTGTCTGAGACCGTGGGCAGTGCTTGGCCTCCAGCTTCAATATGTCCTCCTCCGTCTATCCACCGCCCTGGAGGTCGGGCTGGACATTGTTTAAGATCCAAGCGCTCGAATCAAAGTTACAGGTGTTGGAACTAGGGACGGAGGAAAGATTCGATCGAGATTGAAGAACAAGGACAGGCCTTGGTCCTCTTATAAAGGGAGAAATACCAAGGGCCGTCTCGTGACCGTTTGAGATTCCCCTTGATAGAGGCGTGGCGGCAGAGCGGTTGGGTTACCCGCGCGTATTGATGAGGATCCGGAATAAAGGAACACGATCTCTGCTTGACGGGATGTGCCAAAACGCTTCGCTAAGCGTCTTTGGCGGAGTAATAAAAGCGATTCAAGCGAGGGCTTGGCTGCGGTGTGATGTCACGCCACATAATCGTCGGTGATTGAGATAAGTGTATTTTATTGTCTCTCGTTGAAATGTGGAATTTATTTTGCGAGCGGACACTATCTGGTGTTCATTGTTTTCTCCGAATTATTCAAGGGAGGAACCCGCCTTGCAATGCGAATATTATACGTCGGACTTATCGTCATTGAAGACTGGTTCGAGAGACTCTTGAGGAGTCCTAGACTAGGGGTGTCCGGACAGCGGACTATCAATATCCACGGACTCCCGGACTACGAAGATAGAAGATTGAAGACTCGGCTCGTGTCCGGAAGGTACTTTCCTTGGCGTGGAAGGCAAGCTTGGCGTCTGGATATGAAGATCTCCTACCATTGTAACCGACTACTGTGTAACCCTAGCCTCTCCGGTGTCTATATAAACCGGAGGGCCTTAGTCCGTGGGACAACATTACATCTCAACAATCATACCATAGGCTAGCTTCTAGGGTTTAGACTCCTCGATCTCGTGGTAGATCTACTCTTGTACTACCCATATCATCAATATTAATCAAGCGGGGCGTGGGTATTACCTCCATCGAGAGGGCGAACACAGGTAAAAACATTGTGTCCCTCGTCTCCTGTTACCATCCGCCTAGGCGCATAGTTAGGGACCCCCTACCGAGATCCGCGGTTTGACACCGACCGCCCGTAGAAGGCCCATGGATCCTCTGGCCCATATGAGGCCCATGGATAAATGCGGCCCGTAGAGGCCCATGGACCCTACAGACTGCGTGAAGGCCCATTCATCCCTAAGGCCCGTATAGAAGACCGATGGATCCTACGGCCCGTATAGAAGGTCAATGCTCCTCTGACGAGCGAAGGCCCATGGATCATATGGCTGCGGGAGGCCCACAGTTACAACGATCCGTGTGTTGCCATGATTATTTGTCCTAGTTACCAAAAATAGGCTATTGTGGCCACTAGAAAAACACGAGAAAAAAACTGCAGTGACTACAAGCAAACAACTAAACAAGACAATAAGGAAATAAATAAGCAAGCAATTAAGGCTAGCCTATTACGCTATTACACATATTACATCCTTTGGGCATCAAAGTTAGCCACCGGTGCAAATATAGGGAACAAAGCACATATTACATACACTTGGCCGTCAAAATTGGCCACGGTGCAAATAAGCGGAAGCAAAACAAAGCATAAGCTGAAACAACTTCATAAGAGCTCAAAGCGTTATCAGGTATCCACCATGCGGCAATAAGCAGCAAGCTGATTAGCTTTGTCTGTTTGGTGCTAAAATCCTCAACGCTTCTTTGTTGCACGGAAAATATGCATCTGAATGCTCCGGGGACTTCCATGATCCTTCCGCTTCTTGTCATGCACAAGCGATCGATGTCTTTCAGCTTGTAGTTGAGACTCAAGAAACCGAACTCATTAGAACGGTGAGTTTGAATAGCTTGTGCAAGCGGTAGTGGCGATAACTTCGACCACTAAACCAAGGCAGGACTTTGGGGTTGGCTCATTTGTCTTCAAGATAGTCTTCCTTAGCTGTTTTATCAGCTTTGTTGGAGACCAACAAGGATGTGTCACTATCTGAACCTTATCGCATTACTTCCTTTAACAATGCTTAATAAGGCACTCTTCCCCAATATTACATCAACATTCTAAAAAGAAGAAACAAGCGGACACATAACAAGTTTAGCATGTACTAGTATATGAAACTCATTTCGGTGAACAGTTCATTAGTAAGGTGGACAGGATTAAACTACCAAGTATTCTATTGCCAAGTACTAGTACATAATAAAAGCATCAAACAAACATATATCTATGTCCTACGGTCCTTTGCATTGTCTTGCCAAATCAAAATAGAGACACGGTTCAAATCATATCGAGTTCAAGACAAAGCAGCGGTGAAAGAATACAAAGCGTGGGAAACTACACGGCACAACAAGATTTCAGATGGGTACCACGGGTCTACATGTACAACAACACTATTGGCTCTATTGTGATGCTAGTAATGTGCATGATATGAAAGTCAACTGTATACACAATTGAAATTGAAATCAAAAGAGCTATTGATAAGAGCAAACCTGTTAAAGAAACATGCGTGAACATACTTGCCGTGCCATTGGAGTTTCGATTGGATCCTTCAATTTAAAAATAAGTTTGTATGAGTAAATACAATGATACAAAACAAAGCAATCATAGTTAAAAAGCGGCGCCTAGCGAGCATAAGCGCGCCTAGGCTCTAGGCGTTTGCAAAGCGTATTGCGCATAACTATGTAATCTGTGCATAGCTGCGCATAAGCATGCGCTTTGGTCGATAAAGTGCAAAGGCGGTGGCAAAATGCACAATTAGCGCCTAGTGCTTTTTGAACTATGATAGCAATGGAATCTTAAATTAGAACATTTGTTCTTGAGGTTTGAGCACTTGTTCTACATGAGCAGTCTGATAAGATGCAAGAATATAATACTTAAAATAGAAAATGAGCTCATAGACCTTACCACATTCTTGGTTGGGACCGATCTGAGAACAAAGCGTTCCCGATCTTCATTGATAAATGTGTCTCGAGGAGAGCGTAAGGGAATTTGATGAGTTTCTTTGCGGTGAAGTATGTTTTCTTGAGGTAATTACGATCTGCCACCAAGCATTCTTGAAGATAGCAGAGATATTAGCTTGGTTACCTCATCACGAGTTTCCAAATCGGTCCTTCTCTATAGAGAAAAATGGGAAAATTTGCTGTATTATAACCATCATGGAGGTAGGATGTATGGGGCGAAGCAAAGTAATTGCCATGAATAACATTACTTACATAACTCTGGACAAACACACTGCAGCTGGCATTTTCCTTCATCTTTAGTATAATATTTCCAAGATGGGAAGATCGCATATCACGATTTAACAACATCAAATCGATGGATGCTAAACTTCTGACAGGCTGGTTGTGCTTCCTCCACGGGAATAGGTGTACTAGCTGGTGGAGCTGGGGTTCGCCGTGATAATCTTGGCCCTATAGACCTTTGGAGCTGCCTTACTAATTTCTCTTGTTTAGGAGCTACGTGGTGGAGATGGTCTTTGTGTCAGCAGGAGGCGGGTTAATTATCGGTTGGGGTTGGGGTTAGATTGGGTGAAGTTGGTTCTCTGTCCATCGCGATGGCGGTACAATCTGAGAGTTTGGGTTATGTGTGGTAGGGCTGGTTCTTGTGCATGTACAACCGGGTGCTATCTCCACCAATAGGTAGCACTATTTTATTTGAAGACCGTGCTTTTATTACGCTGAATCTGGCATCACCGCTCCAATTCAAATGGCTGATAAGCAGGAAACATAGTTGAGCGTCTGAGACATTGTATGAGAGATAGATGCAATAGATAGTGTGGAAAAAGAGGGCATGAAATAGTTGACATGTATCTTGTTTAACTAAAGCGGATAGCATGACATAATTTCACATATATGATGTCTATCTAAAATGGATAGCATAGCATAACATAATTCAAAGATATGATGAATAAAAAAACAAGATGCATGACATAATTCACCTAAATGTTATCTAAGTAATCAGGATCACATCATTTAATTCACATATGTGATTTATATGCTAAGCAGAGGGCATTCGATATGATGTGCGAACTAAGAACATGGTGTTGAATATTGTGTATATGATGTCTAAACTATGCAATGCAAGACACCGTATGCATGATATGAGCGATATAACCGTGCCAAGTTAGAGCATACACCTCGGAAGGGAATAGGACTGGTCATCGTCTCAGAATCCATCTCGAGGAGCTATCGGGACCCAACAAGAGATGCTGCTTGACGGTAGCCTTTATGCGCTCTCGAAGGCCTTGTTTTCACTCTAGATTTTCCATCTCCCACCCAAATGGCTGATTCACGGGAAGAGTAGTTTAATGTACAAACATTGTCGACAAATGGAAATGTAATGAAGAAAAGGATGGACAAGATATCATTCAAATATATGATGCTGGTTAAGCAGGATGGCATTGCACATTTCACATATATTATGGCTGGCTAAAAGACATGAGACTACATAATTCCCATATATGATATAGAAACTAAGCAGGTGGCATTACTGAACATGTCTAAACTAAGAAGATGACATATATGATGTCAAAAGTAGGCCTGCAAGGCAACATATGCATGATATGACTAACATCATCATGCCAAGGTGAAACAAACACCTTGGGGGTAAATAGGAGTGGTCGTGGCGTGCAGATCCACCTCGAGCAGATATCTTCCTCTGGATTACAATCGGAGAGGGGTGGGGAGGGTTTGCCATTGAACCCACCATGGGCGATGTCTACATGACATTGTATTGCCGCATAAAACTCTTCTCTTTTCTCTACATGTTACGCATGATTGTGTACAATATCGACATGCATACGAAAAAATATGGTGAGATTATGTAAGGAGAGCATGCAGAAATTTAGAGTGATGGTAACAACCGGTGGATGGATCAAAAATAATGATAGCGGTGATGATTGCTTTAAATTAATAAAAGAGATGATGATTGCTTTACTATTTGTTTCCCACCAAGATGGACAACATAGGCATACCCTAGGTGAAGCGGATATTAAGCGGACATACTATTCATTGCTACCTCGATATGTGCCCCACAACTAATTTAGAACTCAAGTTTTAACATGAATTTGGACTGAGTTGGGAGTCAAGAGCTGAAACGGAGACGATAAAGTAGCGAGTAAGTTTAAGCAATGCATAACATAGCGAAACAAAAGAGTGCAACCTCCTCTTGTGGACCCGTGTACTCCTCAGGTTCATCTACTGAGTCGATGATGGTGATGCCGTTGGGGTGCGTGCCGGCGGCAGGGAAGGAGATCTAAGGTAGCGAAAGACGGTCAGGAGTCGTGATGTCTAGTTTGGTGGATGCTTACGTCGATGGAGCAACTTAGGTGAGGTGAACTGACGTCATGGCGGGCGGGACAAACCACACAAAGTTCCCTTCGACCGTGCACATGGCTGAAGTAATTTTGTAAGGGCTCATTTGGCTTGCATGATTCTTTAAGCGGGGATAGGAAAAACACGGAATAGGATAGGAAAATGCACATGGTAAGCAGGCATTTGTAAACACGAGATTTCTATCAACTTGGGTGTTTGGTTTCTGAGGAATTGGAAGAAGCGAGAGAATGCAAAGAAACATGGCCAAAATAAACAGAAACCATATGAAAGCGTGTACAGTTAGAATGTTATTCTAGCACTAATGCACTTGGTCTTGTTTTCATGCATAGGGTTTTGAAAAGTAGGTCCAGGTGGATGTTTTGCTTCACTCCTTCCAACAGAATGCATGAATAATTGAATAGTAGAGTGAAGGAAATATGCCCTAGAGGCAATAATAAATTTATTGTTTATTTCCTTATTTCATGATAAATGTTTATTATTCATGCTAGAATTGTATTAACCGAAAACATAATACATGTGTGAATACATAGACAAACATAGTGTCACTAGTATGCCTCTACTTGACTAGCTCGTTTATCAGAGATGGTTATGTTTCCTAGCCATGGACAAAAGAGTTGTCATTTGATTAACGGGATCACATCATTAGGAGAATGATGTGATTGAATTGACCCATTCCGTTAGCTTAGCACTTGATCGTTTAGTATGTTGATGTTGCTTTCTTCATGACTTATACATGTTCACTGTAACTATGAGATTATGCAACTCCGGTTACGGAGGAACACTTTGGGTACTACCAAGCGTCTGGCGTAATGCTGGGTGATTATAAAGGAGTACTACAGGTGTCTTGAAGGTACATGTTGAGTTGGCGTATTTGAGATTAGGTTTTGTCACTCCGATTGTCGAGAGGTATCTCTGGGCCCTCTCGATAATGCACATCATTATAAGCCTTGCAAGCAATGTGACCAATGGGTTGGTTACGGGATGATGCATTCTGAGCGAGTAAAGAGACTTGCGGTGGCGAGATTGAACTAGATATTGCATACCGGCGCTCGAATCTCGGGCAAGTAACATACCGATGACAAAGGAACAACGTATGTTGTTGCGGTTTGACCGATAAAGATCTTAAGTAGAATATGTAAAGACCAATATGGGCATCCAGGTCCGCTATTGGTTATTGACCGAGAATAGTTCTAGGTCATGTCTACATAGTTCTCGAACCCGTAGAATCCATGCAACAAAAGCCGATGATAGTTATATTATGAGTTTATGAGTTTTGATGTACGAAGGAGTTGAGTCCGGATGAGATCAGGGACATGACGAGAGTCTCGAAATGGTCGAGACATAAAGATCGATATATTGGGCGACTATATTGAGTTGGAAGGTTCAGTGATTTTGGTATTTTTGAGTCTGGGAGAGTTACGAGGAATTCGCCGGGAGAAGTATTGGGCCTTATTGGGCCTGCGGGAAGAGAGAGGGCTGCCTAGGGCAGGCGCGCCCCCATGGCCTAGTCAGGGTGGACTAGGGGGAGAACCGCACCCCTCCTTCCTTCCTTCTCTCTTCCCTTCCTTGTCTCCTACTCCTAATACATGGAAGGACTCCTAGTTGGACTAGGAAAGGGAATCCTACTCCCGGTGGGAGTAGGACTCCCCTAAGGCGCGCCATAGTAGAGGCCAGCCCTCCCTCCTCCACTCCTTTATATCACGGGGTAGGGAGCACCCCATGGACACACAAGTTGATCTCGGATCGTTCCTTAGCCGTGTCGCGGTGCCCCCTCCACCATATTCCACCTCGGTCATATCATCGCGGAGTTTAAGCGAAGCCTGCGCGATAGAACATCAACATCGTCCTGCGCCGTCGTCTTGTGAAACTCATCCCGACACTTTGCTGGATCGGAGTTAGGGGATCGACATCGAGCTGAGCGTGTGCTAAACTTCGGAGGTGCCGTCACGTTCGGTACTTGGATCGGTCGGATCATGAAGGCGTCGACTACATCAAGCGCGTTGTCATAGCGCTTCGCTTCTGATCTCACGATGGTGCGTGGGCGAACACTCTCCCCTCTCGTTGCTATATCATCACCATGATCTTGCGTGTGCGTAGGAAATTTTTGAAATTACTCGTTCCCCTCTGATGGCATCGAGCCTAGGTTTTATCGTTGATGTTATATGCACGAGTAGAACACAAGTGAGTTGTGGGCGATATAAGTCATCTTGCCTACCAGCATGTCATACTTTGGTTGGCGGTATTGTTGGATGAAGCGGCCGGACCGACATTACATTATGCGCTTCTGGCGAGGCTGGTTCTACCGATGTGCTTTGCACACGGTGGCTGGCGGTGTCGGTTTCTCCAACTTTAGTTGAACCGAGTGTGTCTCGCCGGTCCTTGCGAAGGTTAAAGCAGTCTATTTGACAAACTATCGTTGTGGTTTTGATCGTGGGTGAGATTGGTTCTTGCTTAAGCCCGTAGCAGCCACGTAAAACTTGCAACAACAAAGTAGAGGGCGTCTAACTTGTTTTGCGGGGCATGTTGTGATGTGATATGGTCAAAAGCGTGATGAGATATAAGTTGTTGTATGAGATGATCATGTTTTTGTTGAAGTTATCGGCGTTGGCGGAAGCTCTATGGTTGGCTCTTTGTTGCATAAGATGCAAGTGCCAAATAATTGCTTTACTTTATCACTATCGATAGCAATAGTTGCAAAGCAATAGTTGGTGAGGCGACCATGTGATGACACATTGATATAGATCAAGATGATGAAGATCATGGTGTCGTGCGGTGGCGATAGAGATCATGACAGTACTTTGGAGATGGAGATCAAAGGCGCAAGATGATCATGGCCAAATCATGTCACATATTTTGATTGCATATGATGTTTATCATTATACATCTTATTATGTTTTGTTTGTGGTAGCATTTTAAGATGATCTCTCACTAATTATCAAGAAGTGTTCTCCACAGTATGCACCGTTCACGAAAGTTCTTCGTCTTAGAGACACCCGTGATGATCGGGTGTGATAGGCTCTACGTTCAAATACAGCGGGTGCAAAACAGTTGCACCGCGGAATACTCGAGTTAAACTTGGCGAGCCTAGCATATACAGATATGGCCTCGGAACACGGAGACCGAAAGGTGGAGCGTGAATCATATAGTAGATATGATCAACATAGTGATGTTCACCATTGAAACTACTCCATCTCACGTGATGATCGAACATGGTTTAGTTGATTTGGATCACGTGATCACTTAGAGGATTAGAGGGATGTCTATCTAAGTGGGAGTTCTTAAGTAATATGATTAATTGAACTTTAATTTATCATGAACTTAGTCCTAGTAGTATTTTGCAAATTATATTGTAGATCAATAGCTTGCGTTGTTTCTTTCATATGTTTATTTTGATATATTCCTAGAAAATTGTGTTGAAAGATGTTAGTAGCAAAGATGCGGATTGGATCCATGATCGAGGTTTATCCTCATTCTTTTATATAAAATTATGTCCTTAATGCACCGCTAGGTGAAAGACCTATTGCAGAAGCGGATCTGGGGCGTTATGAGCGTTTAGCTAGCTCAATATGATGACTACTTGATAGTTTTGTGCACCATGTAGCGGCTTAGAATCGGGACTTCAAAGATGTTTTGAGCGTCATGGACCATATGAGATGTTCGAGGAATTGAAGTTAATATTTCAAGCAAATACCGAGTTGAGAGATATGAAGTCTCCAACAAGTTACGTAGCTAAAAGATGGAGAGAATCGCTCAACTAGTGAGCATATGCTCAGATTCTCTGGGTACTTCAATCGCTTGAATCAAGTGGGAGTTAATCTTCGAGATAAGATAGTGATTGACGAATTCTCTAGTCACCATCACTAAAGTTACTAGAACTTCGTGATGAACTATAGTATGCAAGGGATGGCGAAAATGATTCCCGAGCTCTTACGTGATGTTGAAATCGAAGGTAGAAATCAGAAAAGAGCATCAAGTGTTGATGATTGACAAGACCACTAGTTTCAAGAAAGGGCAAAGGAAAGAAAGGAAACTTCAAGTAGATTGGCAAACAAGTTGTCACTCCGTGAAGAGGACCAAAGCTAGACCAAAGCACTGAAGCTGAGTGCTTACACTGCAAAGAAATGGTCACTTGAGCGGAAATGCCCTGAATATTTGGTGGATAAGAAGGATGGCAAAGTGAACAAGGGTATATTTGATATCTGATTATTGATGTGAGCCTTACTAGTGTTTATAGTAGCCCCAGTATTTGATACTTGTTTGGTTGCTAAGATTAGTAACTCGAAGCTGGAGTTCTGAGAATAAGCAGAGACTAGTTGAAGGGAAGTGGCGATGAGTGTTGGAAGTAGTTCCAAGATTGATATGATCATCATCGCACACTCCCTATACTTTCGGGATTAGTGTTAAACCTAAATAAATGTTATTTGGCGTTTGCGTTGAGCATGAATATGATTTGATCATGTTTATTACAATCGGTTCTTCATTTAAAGTCGAGAGAATAATTGTTGTTACATTTACATGAATAAAACCTTCAATGGTCATACACCCAATGAAAATAGTTTGTTGGATCTTGATCATAGTGATACACATATTCATAAAATTGATGCCAAAAGATGCAAAGTTAATAATGATAGTGCAACTTATTTGTGGCATTGCTGTTTGGGTTATATCGGTGGAAAGCGCATGAAGAAACTCCATAAAGATGGATTTTTGGAATCACTTGGTTATGAATCATTTGATGCTTGCGAACCGTGCCTTTTGGGCAAGATGACTAAAACTCCGTTCTCGGAACAATGGAGCGAACTCTTGACTTATTGGAAATAATACATAAAACTTGAGGTCTGGTTTAGTTATGCGGATTGCTCATCCGTTGTGCGAAAACGAGATATGTGCAGCTCCTATCGGGTTTAGCCGGCGGTGGTGGTCTTGCTGGTTTAGTTTTACCATTGTCGAAATGTCTTGATGTCTGGGGATACGAGTCGATCGGATGTCTTGGGTGAAGGTTTATTCCCGTTGACCATGAGAGCTTGTTATGGGCTAAGTTGGGACACCCTGCGGTATTATCTTTAAACCGTGCCCGGTTGAAGCGAGATGGGAATTTGTTAATGTCGGTTGTAGAAAACCGAAGTTGACCTTAATTAAAATACATCAATCGTGTATGTATGATCTCTTCTCTGGTCAGGAAGTGAATGCAATGTTGGAGTTATGTTTGGCAGGTTGTTTAGGATCACTTCTTGATCGCTACTAGCTTCCGACCGCGCCTTGCTTCTCTTCTCGCTCTCTTTTGCGATGTAGCCACCATATATATGCTAGTAAACACTGCCTTCCCTTTTGACACCAGCCTTCCCTTAGCAAATAGTCTTGATCTCGCGAATGGTGAGATTCTTTGAGTCCGTGGCTCCTGATTCTACAAAACAGATCACGGTACCGTGATGCGGTGCAGATATGGGCAAGCCCAGCTGAAGTGGGAATATGATGAGGCCCTTAGTGGATACTATGTTTCATTTCGAGACGATTAGTAGTGGAGCCAGTTAGGCGATCGGGGATCTGTGTTGCATGTGGGGTATTCTTCTTATATTTTGGTTCGTAGTCGGACCTTGAGTGTATCTCTGTATGATGGATGTTTAATTATGTATTGTGTGAAGTGGCTGTAAGCCAACTATGTATCTTTTTCCTTATGTATTACATGGATTGTGCGAAGATTACCTCACTTGCGACATTGCTTTCAATGCGGTTATGCCTCTAAGTCGTTAGCGACACGTGGGAGATATAACCGCGTCGAACGTTACACGAGAGGAGGCGATCTCACGCCAAAATATCTACCCCTCAAGCTCAAAGGACATCCGTCATTGGCTCAAGCCTCCCGAAAACACTATTGGAAGAGCTGAGGCGTTTAGAGCAAATTTTCAAGGGACTTATGTCGAGCCTCGGATCTGAGATGACCTAAGTCACATAACAGCCGGAGAGTCGGCTGAAGTGCAAGAGCAGGTTCCTTACAAAAAAGTCAAATAATCTGTTGTCCAGGACGCGAAGCCTTAGCGACTTTCAAGCACAATGTCAGGGCAGAATGGCTTGCCCGGACACCTCGATCGAAAGCAGGGACAATGACCGCATAAAGCCTCATGACCCTCTTTTTCGCGGGAGAGGATGGCTGGTGGCAAAAGCGGCACCAGCGACCGTACATCGAGATAAGAGATGGAAATGGAGAATCCACGGCGCGAGAAGGGCGATGCGGAGTAAAGAAAAAGCCAAAAACCGCGGTAATTAGCGGTTCAAAAGCTGCGGAATAATAAAACTCAGCCCCTCAAGTATAATGACAGAACTGTCCGACCTACATAAATCACAGGTCGGATATGTCAATCCACAGTACCCGGAAGCCATAAATCCACCCACGGGGATTGTTGGGTTTCAAGCGATCCGAAGCCGACTAACGCCCAACACAAGGGGCTCGGCGCATCAAGCGAAGAAGATAAACCCGCCCGGCGGAGACGCAGGAAAACAAGGCGTTCCCACAAAGTCAAAGCGGTAAACTCACTTCCGTGAGAACACGGACGAAATCACGGCACTTTCTAAAAAACTTCGCTTACGGTCAACCAGCGAACCGTAGAGATTCGATATCAAAACCAATCACTTTCGACCACGGACTACTCGAGGCGTTGAAACAGGGCCGGACTCACGATATTGAATCCGATAATAGGCGGACTACAATTCACAAAGCGTCCTAATGGGCCAGGCGGTGACAAACACTGCTATATTCAAACACAATCCGTCGGATGAGGATAGACCCTACCAAATTCGACATAGCGCACCTCCTTCAAAGGTGGCGCGCCAGGCCCTTACGCCAAGTGCACAGGCTCGATATTACTAGAAGTGATGTTGGGATCGCCGAACAATACCGCGAAGTTAATTTTCCATATCGTCCCACTTAAAAGTGAATATCAAGCTTGTTGGGGCGAAGGCTTTGTCGCTTCATATACCGCATACATATATCTTACACTCAAGATGCAGTCCACATGGCGCCATTTGGTCTGGTCACTTAAGACCGGGACTCGGATAAACGAGTCCGGACCCGCTGACTAGGGTTCCCTAAGCGCACCCTTTACAAGGGCTGCGCTGGTGACGCGGTTTCATATAAACCTCACTTTAAATATTTATATTTATTCCTTTGTATCTTTTACGCCTGAGCTATTTCTAAACTAAGCGTTCCTCTTTTTCTACATATGAACAACGTGCTTACGTCGGGATAATGGTGCTGAGACGGCCCTTGAGGCGTGCGGTAGGGACTGTTGCAAGGATTCTTCAGATTAAGACCCTGCGTGGACCTTTTTATCTGTCTCTTGTTGTTACTCTCCTTGGCTTCTTCCTATAGCCAAAGCGGAAGCAGCATCGGCAGCGTCGAGAAGACCATGCCCATACACGGACACTAGGGGCTTAGGGCATCATTACGCCCATTATTATAAAGTCAGAACACCCAGGTGTTGGCGTCTCGAGAGGCATTATATGCATCAGCTCGAATCATGTCTTTGGTCAAATGTTGGGTTTGCCCGGCTCACGTGTTTTGCTTTCGTTCCGTATCATCGGCTAACGGGCACCGGAGAACTTCTGCGATTGTTGCCCTTAATCGAAAAGCCGGCCCGTCGCCAATCTGGCGAGAATCACGAGTCAAACACTTGATCGACCATCGGAATGTCTAGAATTCCCTTTGTGAAGGACCATTTCGGTCAGGCACATCGCACCCAATCCGGAGATGTGCGGTGTCATCGAGCTATATCGTAGCCCACCCTCGACTCCATTGGCTAAGTGAAAGAGATAAAGCATCATAGTCCGGATTGCCTCGTTAAGCTCGCTACCACCTCCTTAAAACAGGACCGAGGTCGGATTAAGTGTGAAAAAGCGCTATTTTGCGAACACCCCAACACCATGTGCAAGGGCTGAAGCAGCGCATCTTCGGGTTATACACAAGTATCATAAGCGGCCATACGGAGAAGTTTTACTACTTGAAGCACAAGTATAAAAAGCATTCATACTTTAATCATTGATATACAAGTCAACGCGTTCAATTGAGCGTTACATTTTTGAGCAACTGCGACTCTATTATCTGGCGCCGCGCATAACTTCCCGAAATAATGCTCGGCGGAAGCGGTTTCCATCGAACCACAGGCGTACGATGGTGGCTTCCATCTCCGGACACAGCGCCTTCAGGCGGAAACCATCCAGCGCCCTCGATGCAGGCCGACCGTTTCATCTCTTTGATGTGCGGCACCGAAATTCTGCTGCGATGGCGAAGTAGCTAATCGCCTTGGACCTCTCTGGCGAGACATAGCCCGCGATGTCGATCATAGCCAATCCGGACGATCTATTTAGTTGGCCCATTTGGCCAACCTGTCCGTCGGCGGAAGAAGCGATCGGACTGTGGAATTGAGACCAATATAACTCTTCCGTCTCGTGATCCCCGGCTCTGAAGTGCTTATGCATCGGCCCTTTTCGCAGCGTCCATATCACGGATCCTCCGAACTCCTGCCCGCTCAAGCGGCGTGCCAGCATCCATAAACCGGCGGCGCGCAAGAAATGGCTTGCGGCCGTGATTTCTCGGCTTGGCGCAGCTCCTCCTTCATAGCTCGCGCATGAAAGCGGGCATCCAACCCGGCGGTGGCCTTTTAGGCTTCTGCTCCAATAAGCGCTCCTTTTCAAAGACCTCGTGCGGTTAGCATCCTTTAATTTCTTGGCCAATTAGCCCACCTCCCCCCTACTTTCGAGGCGGTCGCGCGACCTTTTCGACCTCCGACTCTTGGCCGCCCTTGCGGCGATCGCGTCACCGCCGGTCTTGCTCGCCGCTAAAACAAGTTCGGCCGAACTCTCCCGCAATGGCGGCACCTCATGCGACATACAACTAATCGAATAGGGCTTGGACCGACTCAATAATCGGCTGGAGAATTTATTTACCTGCGACTCGTCAAGTCGTTGTTTGTTGACAAGCGATGTCGGCATACCACGTCAAGTTAGTCGACTTAATTCGGCAAACTCACTAGTCCGGCGGCCCCGGACTATCGCCACCTATGTCGAGCGGCGATATTCATTACGAGATGTTGAGATTTTGATCCTCGACGCGTTGTCGTTTTCGACAACCTACGAGTCTCGGGGCTACTATCTATCTGAGTGCATTTTTATATGCAAAACTGTGAAAAGACAAAGGGTGCATCATTTTGCATACCTCAAAACCGCTTGACAAGCTCATGGCGGCATTCATAATCCGCTTTCGCGAACGAAATCCTTCGACCACCATACGCATTAATGCACGGTGAGCTTCAGAAATGGGCGCCCTCTCAAGCAAACTCTTGATTCTCGGCGGACTACGGTGGGTGCGAACTCTGGCCCCTCCGGACTCGGGGCGCCCTCGTGGCGATACTTGGGCTACTTTTGCCTCATCGGGCGGTAGCGGCGAGCCGGGCGTGTCGCTCTCCATCATCTCCGGAAGAAGGTCCCGAGGATGAACTCATCTAAGGCGGCTGCGAGATCCGAACTGCGATATAAATATTTGATTACCTCTGAAGCATGAAAGGTCCTTCCTTATTAAACTTCCTCTTTTATACTCACGGCTCGTTAGAGGCTGGTCGCCGGCGATGATTGCGCGTCCGGATTCTCTCGGGGCGGACCCAGTGAGATTTCTTCCCAGCAAGGGCTTTTACCTCCGGATCTTGGGCGGTCCTCTTCTCCCTGAAGGGAGGATCCTTGGATCCCTCCTCTTGACCCTTATGGGGCGAAATATTAACTCCTTATCTCCCAGTCGCCCCCCCTTGTGGGCGCAACCTCAACATTCGGCCCGCCACGGGCTCGGTGCGGTCTCTGGGAGGGGCGGACACTTATCAGCCTTGATCGCACCACCATTCCTGTAAAGAATCAAGATCGGAGATGATCTTTTGAAAGGCACACAAAAGAATGTCAGACTCTAGCTACTTACCAGTATCACGGGCGGTGCGGCTTAGGCCTGCGTCCTCGGCGAATCGGACCATGGCGTGCTACGGTCGAAGAGCAACAGTACATCTCCGTGGGTGTTGCACCCATAATGCTGGAGAATCTGGTCCTCCGGATTGAACTCCCATAGGCGGAGGGGCGGCGTTTGCGAGGTAGGAGGTGCACGATTAGCATGACTTTGCATCACCTTGCAGTCGATCTCCCTTGTTAGGGTCTCGAATCCGGCCCTGCAGGTCTTGAGCCGTCCTCGGGCGGCCCCAGTTGAGCCTTGGTTGACCCACGACATCGGCTACCGTGGAGGTCCCGGAGGCGGAAGGAGGCGGCGGCTTTGCTTGCTGCCCATTGGAGCTGATGTAGAACCACTCTGCTTACAATCCTGTTCCTCTTGGAAGGAACCTTGAGCCATGGGGCATCGACCTTCTTGCTTATAGTGCGCCCTTGCCTCGCTTGATGCCCCGATCATCTTGGCTCCACCTTGAATGTTTTCAGCCACGGGCGAAGTGGGGATATGGCGGAGGAAGCTTATGGAACAATGATGAATGCGGAAATATGGAGGATGGACTCGGAGCCGTCGTGGAAGTCCAGCCCGTAGTAGAAAAGAGCCCTCTCACGAAGGATCGTCGATAATCGGCGGTGAGATCAGCGAGCACTTTCATGGGCTCGGGCTGCAACACCTGCTTAGGACAGAGCAACCTGCGAACCGTGAGGCCAGGTACTTGGCCTCCAGCGGCTTCAATATGTCCTCCTCCGTCTATCCACAGCTACGGAGGTCGGAGCTGGACATATTTAAGATGGCGCTCGAATCAAAGTTACAGGTGTTGGAACTAGGGGCGGAGGAAAGATTCGATCACGAGATTGAAGAACAGGGCAGGCCTTGGTCCTCTTATAAAGGGAGAAATACCAAGGGCGTCTCGTTGACCGTTTGAAATTCCCCTTGATAGAGGCGTGGCGGCGAGCGGTTGGGTTACCGCATGCGTATTGATGAGGATCCGGAATAAAGGGAACCACGATCTACTGTGACGGGGATGTGCCAAAACCAACCGCTAAGCGTCTTTGGCGGATAATAAAAGCGATTCAAGCGAGGGCTTGGCTGCGGTGTGATGTCACGCCACATATCGTCGGCAGATTGAGATAAGTGTATTTTATTGTCTCTCGTTGAAATGTGGAATTTATTTTGAGCGGACACTATCTGGTGTTCATTGTTTTCTCGAATTATTCAGGGAGGAACCCGCCTTGCAATGCGAATATTATACGTCGGACTTATCGTCATTGAAGACTGGTTAAGCTCTTGAGAGTCCTAGACTAGGGTGTCGGACAGCGGACTATCAATATCCAGGACTCCCATTCTGAAGATAGAAGATTGAAGACTCGGCTCGTGTCCAGGAAGGTACTTTCCTTAGCGTGGAAGGCAAGCTTGGCGTCTGGATATGAAGATCTCCTACCATTGTAACCGACTACATGTAACCCTAGCCTCTCCGGTGTCTATATAAGCCAGGGCCTAATCCGTGGACAACATTACATCTCAACAATCATACCATAGGCTAGCTTCTAGGGTTTAGACTCCTCGATCTCGTGGTAGATCTACTCTTGTACTACCCATATCATCAATATTAATCAAGCGGGGCGTGAGGTATTACCTCCATCGAGAGGGCCTGAACACAGGTAAAAACATTTGTGTCCCTCGAGTCTCCTGTACCATCGCCTGGCATAGTTGGACCCCCCTACGAGATCCGCGGTTTGACACCGACCGCCCGTAGAAGGCCCATGGATCCTCTGGCCCATATGAGAGCCCATGGATGAATGCGGTAGTAGAGGCCATGGACCCTACGGCCACGTGAAGGCCCATTCATCCCTAAGGCCGTATAGAACCGATGGATCCTCGGCCCGTATAGAAGGTCAATGCTCCTCTGACGAGCGAAGGCCCATGGATCATATGGCTGCGAGGAGGCCCACGGTTACAACAGTCCGTGTGTTGCCATGATTATTTGTCCTAGTTACAAAAATAGGCTATTGTGGCCACTAGAAAAACGAGAAAAAGAAGCTGCGGTGACTACAAGCAAACAACTAAACAAGACAATAAGAAATAAATAAGCAAGCAATTAAGGCTAGCCTATTACGCTATTACACATATTACATCCGGGCATCAAAGTTACGCCACGATTGCAAATATAGGGAACAAAGCGACATATTACATACACTTGGCGTCAAAATTGGCCGCGGTGCAAATAAGCGAAGCAAAACAAGAGCATAACTAAACAACTTCAGAAGCTCAAAACGTTATCACAGGTATCCACCATCTTGGCAATAAGCATTGCTGATTAGCTTTGTCTGTTTGGTGCTAAAATCCTCAACAACTGTTGCACGAAAGTATGCATCTGAATGCTCAGGGACTTGATCCTTCCGCTTCTTGTCGCAACTGTGATCGATGTCTTTCGCTTGTAGTTGAGACTCAAGAAACCGAACTCATTGAACGGTGAGTTTGAATAGCTTGTGCAGCGGTAGTGGCGATGCTTCGACCACTAAACCAAGGCAGGGACTTTGGGTTGTCTCATTTGTCTTCAAGATAGTCTTCCTTAGCTGTTTTATCAGCTTTGTTGGAGACCAACAAGGATGTGTCACTATGAACCTTATACGCATTACTTCCTTTAACAATGCTTAATAAGGCACTCTTCCCAATATTACATCAACATTCTAAAAAGAAGAAACAAGCGGACACATAACAAGTTTAGCATGTACTAGTATATGAAACTCATTTGATGAACAGTTCATTAGTAAGGTGGGACGATTAAACTACCAAGTATTCTATTGCCAAGTACTAGTACATAATAAAAGCATCAAACAAACATATATCTATGTCCTATGGTCAGCATTGTCTTGCCAAATCAAAATAGAGACCGGTTCAAATCATATCGATTCAAGACAAGCGGCGGTGAAAGAATACAAAGCGTGAGAAACTACGACAACAAGATTTGAGATGGGTACCCGGTGTACAACAACACTATTGGCTCTATTGTGATGCTAGTAATGTGCATGATATGAAAGTCAAGCTGCACAATTGAAATTGAAATCAAAAGAGCTATTGATAAAGCAAACACTGTAAAGAAACATGCGTGAACATACTTGCTTGCCATTGGAGTTTGATTGGATCCTTCAATTTAAAAATAAGTTTGTATGAGTAAATACAATGATACAAGAGCAAAGCAATCATAGTTAAAAACGCCCTAGCGAGCGCTTAAGCGCCCTAGGCTCGGCGTTTGCAAAAGCGTATTGCATATAACTATGTAATCTGTATGCTGCGCATAAGCATGCGCTTTGGTCGATAAGTGCAAAGGCGGTGGCAAAATGCACAATGCGCCTAGTGCTTTTTGAACTATGATAGCAATGGAATCTTAAATTAGAACATTTGTTCTTGGGTTTGAGCACTTGTTCTACATGAGCAGTCGATAAGATGCAAGAATATAATACTTAAAAATAGAAAATGAGCTCATAGACCTTACCACATTCTTGGTTGGGGACCGATGTGAACAAAGGCGTTCCCGTCTTCATTGATAAATGTGTCTCGGGAAGCGTAAGGGAATTTGATGAGTTTCTTTGCGGTGAAGTATGTTTTCTTGAGTAATTCGATCTGCCACCAAGCATTCTTGAAGATAGCGAGATATTATACGAGTTACCTCATCCGAGTTTCCAATCGGTCCTTCTCTATAGAAAAATGGGAAATTTGTATTATAACCATCATGGAGGTAGGATGTATGGACGAAGCAAAGTAATTGCCATGAATAACATTACTTACACATAACTCACAGACAAACACTGCAATGGCATTTTCCTTCATCTTTAGTATAATATTTCCAAGATGGGAAGATACGCATATGATTTAACAACATCAAATCCGATGGATGCTAAACTTCTGACAGTGGTTGTGCTTCCTCCACGGGAATAGGTGTACTAACTGGTGGTAGGGGTTACTTGATGATAATCGGCCCTATGGGCCTTTAGGCTGCTTACTAATTTCTCTTGTTTAGGAGCTACTGTGGTGGAGATGATGTCTTTGTGTCAGCAGGGTAGGTTACTATCGGTTGGGGTTGGGGTTAGATTGGGTGAAGTTGGTTCTCTGTCCATCGATGTGATTACAATCTGCGAGTTTGGGTTATGTGTGGTAGGGCTGGTTCTTGTGCATGTACAACGAGGTGCTATCTCCACCATAGGTAGCACTATTTTATTGAAGACCGTGCTTTTATACGCTGAATCTATGGCATCACCGCTCCAATTCAAATGGCGATAAGCGAGACATATAGTTGAGCGTACAGACATTGTATGAGAGATAGATGCAATAGATAGTGTGGAAGAGGGCATGAAATAGTTGACATGTATCTTGTTTAACTAAAGCGGATAGCATGACATAATTTCACATATATGATGTCTATCTAAAGCTGGATAGCATAGCATAATTCAAAGATATGATGAATAAAAACAAGATGCATGACATAATTCACCTAAATGTTATCTAAGTAATCGGATCACATCATTTAATTCACATATGTGATTTATATGCTAAGCAGACATTGATATGATGTGCGAACTAAGAACATGGTGTTGAATATTGTATATGATGTCTAAACTATGCAATGCAAGACACCATGTATGCATGATATGAAGCATATAACCGTGCCAAGTTAGAGCATACACCTCGGAAGGGGAATAGGACTGGTCATCGTCTCGAATCCATCTCCGAGAGAGCTATCGGGACAACAAAGATGCTTGACGGGTAACTGTACGCTCAAGAAGGCCTTGTTTTCACTCTAGATTTTCCATCTCCACCCAAATGGCTGATTCACGGAAGAGTAGTTTAATGTACAAACATTGTCGACAAATGGAAATGTAATGAAGAAAAGGATGGACAAGATATCATTCAAATATATGATGCACAGTTAAGCAGGATGGCATTGCACATTTCACATATTATGGCTGGCTAAAAGACATGAGACTACATAATTCCCATATGATATAGAAACTAAGCGGTGGCATTCAGAACATGTCTAAACTAAGAAGATGACATATATGATGTCAAAAGTAGGCCGCAAGGCAACATATGCATGATATGACTAACATCATCATGCCAAGGTAAACAAACACCTTGGGGTAAATAGGAGTGGTCGGCGTGAGATCCACCTGGAGCAGATATCTTCCTGCGGATTACAATCACGGAGAGGGGTGGGAGGGTTTGCCATTGAACCCACCATGGGCGATGTCACATGACATTGTATTGCAGTGAAACTCTTCTCTTTTTCTCTACATGTTACGCATGGTATGTACAATATCGACATGCATACGAAAAAATATGGTGAGATTATGTAAGGAGAGCATGCGAGAAATTTAGAGTGATGGTAACAACCGGTGGATGGATCAAAAAATAATGATAGCGGTGATGATTGCTTTAAATTAATAAAGAGATGATGATTGCTTTACTATTTGTTTCCACAAGATGGACAACATAGGCATACCCTAGGTGAGCGAGATATTAGACAGGACATACTATTCATTGCTACCTCGATATGTGCCCCACAACTAATTTAGAACTCAAGTTTTAACATGAATTTACTTGAATTGGGAGTCGAAGCGAAACAGGCGATAAAGTAGCGAGTGGTTAAGCAATGCATAACATAGCGAAACAAAAAGTGCAACCTCCTCTTGTGGACCGTGTACTCTCGGGTTCATCTCGAGTCGATGGTGATGCCGTTAAGGTGCGTCTTGCGTGGCGGGAAGGAGATCTAAGGTAGCGAAAGGCGATTAGGGAGTAAATGATGTCTAGTTTGGTGGATGTACGTCGATGAACAACTTAGGTGAGATGAACGGCGTCAGCGGCGGGAGCCAGGGACAAACCACAAAGTTCCCTTGACGCGTGCACAGCCAGCGAAGTAATTTTGTAAAGGGCTCATTTGGCTTGCATGATTCTTTAAGCGAGGATAGGAAAAACACGGAATAGGATAGGAAAATGCACATAGTAAGCCAGGCATTTGTAAACACAGTTTCTATCAACAGGTGTTTGGTTTACGAGGATTGGAAGAAGCGAGAGGAATGCAAAGAAACATGGCCAAAATAGCGAAACCATATGGCGTGTCTGAGTTAGGGCATTATTCTAGCACTAATGCACTTGGTCTTGTTTTTCATGCATAGGGTTTTTGAAAAGTAGGTCCGGTGGATGTTTGCTTCACTCGCCTAGCAGAATGCATGAATAATTGAATAGTAGAGTGAAGGAAATGCCCTAGAGGCAATAATAAATTTATTATTTATTTCCTTATTTCATGATAAATGTTTATTATTCATGCTAAATTGTATTAGAAAACATAATACATGTGTGAATACATAGACAAACATAGTGTCACTAGTATGCCTCTACTTGACTAGCTCGTTTATCGAGATGGTTATGTTTCCTAGCCATGGACAAAAGAGTTGTCATTTGATTAACGGGATCACATCATTAGGAGAATGATGTGATTGAATTGACCCATTCCGTTAGCTTAGCACTTGATCGTTTAGTATGTTGATGTTGCTTTCTTCATGACTTATACATGTTCACTGTAACTATGAGATTATCAACTCCGGTTACGGAGGAACACTTTGGGTACTACCAAGCGTCTGGCATGCTGGGTGATTATAAAGGTACTCTGGTGTCTCGAAGGTACATGTTGAGTTGGCGTATTCGAGATTAGGTTTGTCACTCCGATTATAGGGTATCTCTGGCCCTCTCGGTAATGCACATCATTATAAGCCTTGCAAGCAATGTGACCAATGAGTTGGTTACGGGATGATGCATTCTGAGCGAGTAAAGACTTGCGGTGTGAGATTGAACTAGATATTGGATACGGCGCTCGAATCTCGGGCAAGTAACATACCGATGACAAAGAACAACGTATGTTGTTGCGGTTTGACCGATAAAGATCTTAGAATATGTAGGAGACCAATATGGGCATCAGGTCCGCTATTGGTTATTGACCGAGAATAGTTCTAGGTCATGTCTACATAGTTCTCGAACCCGTAGAGATCATAGCAAAGGTTTCGATGATAGTTATATTATGAGTTTATGAGTTTTGATGTACGAAGGAGTTGAGTCCGGATGAGATCAGGGACATGCGAGGAGTCTCGAAATGGTCGAGACATAAAGATCGATATATTGGGCGACTATATTCGGAGTTGGAAGGTTCAGTGATTTTGGTATTTTGAGTGGGAGGATTCACGAAATTCCGGGGAGAAGTATTGGGCCTTATTGGGCCTGCGAAGAAGAGAGGGCTGCCTAGGGCAGGCGCGCCCCATGCCTAGTCGAGGTGGACTGAGGAGAACCGCCCCTCCTTCCTTCTCTCTTCCCCTTCCTTGTCTCCTACTCTAATACATGGAAGGACTCTAGTTGGACTAGGAAGGGAATCCTACTCCCGTGGGAGTAGGACTCCCAGGGCGCGCCATAGTAGAGGCGGCCCTCCCCTCCTCCTCCTTTATATACGGGGTAGGGGCACCCCATGGACACACAAGTTGATCTACGGATCGTTCCTTAGCCGTGTCGGTGCCCCCTCACCATATTCCTCGGTCATATCATCGCGGAGTTTAAGCGAAGCCTGCTGCGATAGAACATCAACATCGTCACCACGCGTCGTCTTGTGAAACTCATCCGACACTTTGCTGGATCGGAGTTCGGGGATGGACATCGAGCTGAGCGTGTGCTAAACTTCGGAGGTGCCGTGCGTTCGGTGCTTGGATCGGTCGGATCGTGAAGGCGTCGACTACATCAGCGTTGTCATAGCGCTTCCGCTTACAGTCTGATGATGCGTGGGCGAACACTCTCCCTCTCGTTTATATCATCACCATGATCTTGCGTGTGCGTAGAAATTTTGAGTACTCGTTCCCTACGATGGCATCGAGCCTAGGTTTTATCGTTGATGTTATATGCGAGTAGAACACAAGTGAGTTGTGGGCGATATAAGTCATCTTGCCTACCGCATGTCATACTTTGGTTGGCGGTATTGTTGGATGGACGGCGGGACCGACATTCGTGTGCGCTTCTGGCGAGGCTGGTTCTCTGCGTGTGCTTTGCTGCAATTGGTAATGGCGGTGTCGGTTTCTCAACTTTAGTTGAAGAGTGTGTCGCCCGGTCCTTGAAGGTTAAAAGCAGTCTATTTGACAAACTATCGTTGTGGTTTTTGATCGTAGGTGAGATTGGGTTCTTGCTTAAGCCCGTAGCAGCCACGTAAAACTTGCAACAACAAAGTAGAGGGCGTCTAACTTGTTTTGGGGGCATGTTGTGATGATATGATTGACGTGATGAGATATAAGTTGTTGTATGAGATGATCATGTTTTGTTGAAGTTATCGGCTGTTGGCGAAGCTCTATGGTTGTCTCTTTGTTGCATAAGATGCAAGTGCCAAATAATTGCTTTACTTTATCACTATCGATAGCAATAGTTACAGAGCAATAGTTGGTGAGCGACCATGTGATGACACATTGATATAGATCAAGATGATGAAGATCATGGTGTCGTCGGTGACGATAGAGATCATGTGATTACTTTGGAGATGGAGATCAAAAGCACAAGATGATCATGGCCATATCATGTCACATATTTTGATTGCATATGATGTTTATCATTATACATCTTATTATGTTTTGTTTGCGGTAGCATTTTAAGATGATCTCTCACTAATTATCAAAGTGTTCTCCACAGTATGCACATTGAAAGTTCTTCGTCTTGAGACACCACGTGATGATGGGTGTGATAGGCTCTACGTTCAAATACAGCGGGTGCAAAACATTTGCACCAGCGAATACTCGAGTTAAACTTGGCGAGCCTAGCATACAGATATGGCCTCGGAACACGGAGACCGAAGGTGGGCGTGAATCATATAGTAGATATGATCAACATAGTGATGTTCACCATTGAAACTACTCCATCTCACGTGATGATCGGACATGGTTTAGTTGATTTGGATCACGTGATCACTTAGATGACTAGAGGATGTCTATCTAAGTGGGAGTTCTTAAGTAATATGATTAATTGAACTTTAATTTATCATGAACTTAGTCCTAGTAGTATTTTGCAAATTATATTGTAGATCAATAGCTTGCGTTGTTGCTTTCATATGTTTATTTTGATATGTTCCTAGAAAATTGTGTTGAAAGATGTTAGTAGCAATGATGCGGATTGGATCATGATCGGGTTTATCCTCATTGCTGCACATAAAATTGTCCTTAATGCACGCTAGGTGAAGACCTATTGCAGGAGCGGATCACGGGCGTTATGAGCGTTTAGCTAGCTCAATATGATGACTACTTGATAGTTTGTGCACCATGTATAGCTTAGAATCGGGACTTCAAAGATGTTTTGAGCGTCATGGACCATATGAGATGTTCAGGAATTGAAGTTAATATTTCAAGCAAATACCGAGTTGAGAGATATGAAGTCTCCAACAAGTTCTATAGCTAAAAGATGGAGAGAATCGCTCAACTAGTGAGCATGTGCTCGATTATCTGGTACACTTCATCGCTTGAATCAAGTGGGAGTTAATCTTCGAGATAAGATAGTGATTGACGAATTCTCTAGTCACCATCACTAAGTTACTAGAACGTGATGAACTATAGTATGCAAGGGATGTGAAAATGATTCCCGAGCTCTTCGTGATGTTGAAATCGTGAAGGTAGAAATCAAGAAAGAGCATCAAGTGTTGATGATTGACAAGACCACTAGTTTCAAGAAAGGGCAAGGGAAAGAAGAAACTTCAAGTAGAATGGCAAACAAGTTGTCACTCCGTGAAGAAGACCAAAAGCTGACCAAAGCACGGCCGAGTGCTTACTTTGCAAAGGAAATGGTCACTTAGGCGGAAATGCCCAGATATTTGGTGGATAAGAAGGATGGCAAAGTGAACAAGGGTATATTTGATATCTGATTATTGATGTGAGCCTTACTAGTGTTTATAGTAGCCCCGAGTATTTGATACTTGTTTGGTTGCTAAGATTAGTAACTCGAAGCAGAGTTCTGAGAATAAGCGAGAGACTAGTTGAAGGGGAAGTGACGATGAGTGTTGGAAGTAGTTCCAAGATTGATATGATCATCATCACACACTCCCTATACTTTCGGGATTAGTGTTAAACCTAAAATAAATGTTATTTGGTGTTTGCGTTGAGCATAATATGATTGGATCATGTTTAATGTGGTTATTCATTTAAAGTCAGAGAATAATTGTTGTTCTGTTTACATGAATAAAACCTTCGATGGTCATGCACCCAATGAAAATAGTTTGTTGGATCTCGATCGTAATGATACACATATTCATAATATTGATGCCAAAAGATGCAAAGTTGATAATGATAGTGCAACATATTTGTGGCACTGCCGTTTGGAGTCATATCGATTGTAAAGCATGAAGAAACTCCATAAAGATGGATTTTGGAATCACTTGGTTATGAATCATTTGATGCTTGCGAACCGTGCCTTTTGGGCAAGATGACTAAAACTCCGTTCTCGGAACAATGGAGCGACTCTTGACTTATTGGGCCTCCACCGCCCGCCACCTCCTTCTCCCTTTTGCCTGCCGTCTCCTCCTCGTCGGATACCGGGGGCCCACCCGCCGCTCTCCTCTCCCCCCCTCTCCTCTTTCCCTCGCTCTCTCCGCATGGCGAATCGCCGATCCCCCGTTCGCCGTTCCGTGGCCACCCGGCCTCCCCTCGCCCTCCGTGAGCCCAGGCTCCGCCACGACCTCCTCTACCTCCTAGTCAAGCCAAGCACCTGGGCCCTCCATCATCGCGACCATCGTCATCTTCATGGCGCAGATCTCCGGCGCCGTCTGCCGTCGTCGGCGTCCCAGCCCGCGCGCCCGCACAGCGGGCTCTTCCCTCCCCTCTCCGTTCGTCCCGTCGCCGTGGGCGTCCCCCCGACGACTCCAACTGCCCTCGACTCTGCTCCGGCTCCGTCCCCAGCTCCCCGCTCCACGGATTTGCGAGCGGGTACGTCGGTGCTCTCGGCCCTCCCGTGCATTGCGGGCCGCCCGCGTCGAGTCGCCGGCGTTAACCTGCCGGCGGACAAGTGGGCCCGACCTGCGGGTGATTAGCGTAATCACCATTTAATTCCCGACAGCGGGTGGGCCCCGGCGCCACTAACCTTTTGTGGGATTAGACTAACCTGTTAAACCCCCAATCGCGGTGGACCCCCGTCGGTTTGACCTTCGGCCCGTTGACCTCGGCTAAAGCATAATGGCAGTCTTGGCGCAATTAACTATTTTCGGAATTAAAATAAATCAGAAATTCAGAAAATGATTTAAACTTCAAAAATTCATATCAATTCAACGTAACTTTCAGTTGAGATAAGTTATATATGAATAATTATCGGAAAAATGCAATCTATCCATCTGCTAGTTTCATGCATGAAAAACCAACTTACCTCTTTTGTGCATGTAAATGGCATTTATAAGAGCAATTTGGGTTGCATTTGAACCCTTGATTCAAATGGACTTCATTCAATTTGAATACTAGTTGCATTACCAAACAGCATCACATCTACATGCCATGTTCATGCTGAAGGAAATACCCTAGAGGCAATAATAAAGTTATTATTTTTTCCTTATTTCATGATAAATGTTTATCATTCATGCTAGAATTGTATTAAAAAACATGATACATGTGTGAATATGAAAACAACATGTCACTAGTATGCCTCTACTAGACTAGCTTGTTAATCAAAGATGGTTATGTTTCCTAACCATGAACAAAAGTTGGTATTTGATTAACAAGGTCACATCATTAGTAGAATGATCGATTGACATGACCCATTCCATTAGCTTGCACGATCATTTAGTATGTTCTCTTGCTTTTATCCATGACATACATGTTCCGTAACTATGAGATTATGCAACTCCGTTTGGGAGGAACACTTTGGGTGCTCCAAGCGTCCAGCATGTTGGGTGATTATAAAGTTACTCGGTGTCTCCAAAGGAGATGTTGGGTTGGCGTATTTGAGATTAGGTTTTCCTCCGATTGTGGAGAGGTATCTCTGGCCCTCCGGTAATGCAATCAACCTTGCAAGCCTACAACTAATGAGTTAGTTGGAGATGATGTTTCGGACGGTAAAGAACTTCGTGCGAGATTGAACTAGGTATTGGATACGGCGATGAATCCGGGCAAGTAAACGATGACAAAGGGAACAACGTATGTTGTTATCGGTCTGACCGAAAAGATCTTCGTAGAATATGTAGGAACCAATATGGGCATCAGGTCCCGCTATTGGTTATTGACCGAAATAGTTCTAGGTCATGTCTACTTTTCTCGAACCGTAGTCCGCGCAAGGTTTCGATGGCGGTTATTATGAGTTTATGTATTTTGATGTACCTAAAAGTTGGTCCATGTGATCACGGACATGGCGGGAGTCTCGGAATGGGAGACATAAAGATTGATATATTGGATGGCTATATTTGGACAGGAAAGGTTGGAAGTTTCGGGAAAAGCGGGGGGGGTTAACCCCAAAAGTTGGGCCTTAGTGGGCCAAGGGGGGGCGCCGGGGGGCCCCAGTCGAATAGGACAAGGAGGGCCCTTCCTCCCTCTTTCCCCTTCCCCTTCTCCTTCCTGGGACTAGGAGGGGAGTCCTACTCCAACTAGGAGGAGGACTCCCCCTCCTGGCCCCACTAGGGCGGGCCTCCCCTCCTCCTTTATATCTGGGCGGGGCCCCTAACACACAAGTTTGATCTGGATCTTCCTTAGCCGTGTTTGGTGCCCCTTCCACCATATTCCACCTCGGTCATCCTACGAACTTAAAAGCCCTGCGCTGAAACATCAAGATCGTCACCAAGCCGTCGTTTTGGAACTCTCCTCGACCTTTCGGCTGGATGGTCTGAGGGCGTCATCGAGCTTCGTGTGTCAAGAACTGGGGTGCGAATGTGGCGCGGGATCGGTCGGATCGCGAGGAAGCGTCGACTACTTCCTCTCGTTGTGATCGCTTCCTTGGTCTCGGGTGACAACACTCCCCTTTTATACATCACCATGATTTGCGTGTGCGTGGAAAATTTTGAAATTACTCGTTCCCCAACGTGGCATCGAGCCTAGGTTTTTTATGGTTTGATGTTTTGCGAGTAGAACACAAGTGAGTTGTGGGCGATACAAGTCATACTACCTACCGCATGTCATACTTTGGTTCAGCGGTATTGTGAGATGGCGGCCGGACCGACATTCGCGTCGCTTCGAGACTGGTTTCACCTGACACTCGTTGTTAAAGGTTGGGGGTGTCATCTCTCTCACTTTAGTTGACCGAGTGTGCCGGGTCCTTGAGAAGGTTAAAACAGTCTTTTGAAATATCGTTGTGTTTTGATCGGGTGAGGGGTTCTTGCTTAAGCCCTGAACGTAAAATTTTCAACAACAAAGTAGGGGCGTCTAACTTGTTTTTGGGGGCATGTTTGATGTGATATGGTCAAGGCGTGATGCTATATTTTATGTATGAGATGATCATGTTTTGTAAAAGTTATCGGCATGGCAACCATATGGTTGTCGCTTTATTGTATGCAATGCAATAACTTAATGCTTTACTTTATCACTAAGCGGTAGCGATATCGTAAAGCATAAGATTGGCGAGGCAACGATGCTACGATGGAGATCAAGGTGTCGCCGGTGGCGATGGTGATCATGATGGTGCTGCGGAGATGAAGATCACGAAGCACAAGATGATGATGACCATATCATATCACTTATATTGATTTGCATGTGATGTTTATCCTTTTGCATCTTATCTTGCTTTGATTGGGTAGCATTATAAGATGATCTCTCACTAAATTATCAAAAGTGTTCTCCCGTATGCACCGTTGCCAAAGTTTGTGCCCGGACACCCGTGATGATCGGGTGTGATAAGCTCGTCCATCTACAGCGGGTGCAAGCCAGTTTGCACCATAAAACTCGGGTTATACTTGCCAGCCTAGCGGATATGGCCTCGGAACACGGAGACCAAAAGCGGCGTGAATCATATAGTAGATATGATCAACATAAGATGTTCAATTGAAAACTACTCCATTTCACGTGATGGGGTTATGGTTTAGTTGATTTGGATCACGTGATCACTTAGATGACTAGAGATGTTTTCTAATGGGAGTTCTTAAGTAATATGATTAATTGAACTTAAATTTATCATGAACTTAGTACGATAGTATCTTGCTTGTTTATGTTTGATTGTAGATAGATGGCTCGTCTTTGTTGTTGTTGAATTTTAATCGTTCCTTGAAAGCAAAGTTGAAAGATGATGGTAGCAATTACGATTTGGTCCGTAACGAGATCATCCTCATTGCTGCCAGAAATTCGTCTGGATGCCGCTAGGTGCGAACCTTTGCTAATGCAGCTGGGATTTATGAGCGTCTGGCGAGCAAAGGATGACTACTCTATAGTTGATGTGCCATGCTTCGGCTTAGAACCGGGACTTCACGGCGTTTTGAGCGTCATGGAGCATATGAGATGTTCGGGAGTTGAAGTTAATATTCAACAGAATGCCGGATTGAGAGATATAAGTCTCCAATAAGTTCTAAGGCTGCAAGATGGAGGAGAATAGTTAATTAGTGAGCATATACTCGGAATGTGGGGTACTACAATCACTTGGCCAATTGGGAGTTAATCTTCCGGATGATTGTGTCATTGACAATTCTTCAATCACGCCACCAAGCTACAAAGGCCGTGATGAACTATAATATGCAAGGGTTAGTAAAGACTATACAGGCTCTTCAATGCTAAAGGTGCGGGGAAAAATCAAAAGGAGCATCAAGTGTTGATGGTCGATAAAACTAGTTTCAAGAAGAAAGGAAAGGGAAGAAAAGAACTTCAAGAAGAGCAAACAAGTTCTTTGCTCGGGAGAAAAACCAAATCGGACCTAAGCCTGGCCCAGTGTTCTCTACGGGCAGGCCTTTGGGCGGAACCCCCAAGTATTTGGCGGATAAGAAGGATGGCAAGGTGAACAAGGTATATTGATATACATGTTATTGATGTGTACCTTACTAGAGCTTTAGTAGCACTGGGTATTTAATCTTTGGTTACTTGCTAATTTTGCAACCAAGCAGGGACTAGGTTAGCGAACTCGGCAAGGGCGAGGTGGCGATCGGCGTGGGAAATGGTTCCAAAGTCGATGTGATCGCGGTGGCCCGCTACCTCTACATCTACCTTGGGATTAGTTTTAGACCTAAATAATTGTTATTTGGTGCTGCGTTGAGCATGAACATTATTCTGGATCTTGTTTGATCGAGGGGTTATTCATTAAATCGAGAATAATGGTTGTTCTATTTATATGAGTAATATCTTTTATGGTCATGCACCCTTGAGGTGGTCTATTTTGATGAATCTCGATAGTAGTGATACACATATTCATAATGTTGAAACCAAAAGATCGAGTTGATAATGATAGTGCAACTTATTTTGTACTTGCCGTTTAGGTCATATCGTTAAAAGCGCGAAAAACTCCATCTTGATGGACTTTTGGGTCCTTGATTATGAATCACTTGGCACTTGGAACCGTGCCTCATGGGAAGATGATAAACCCGTTCTCGGTACTATGGAAGAGCAACAAATTTGTTGGAATCATACATCTGAATGTATGTGGTCCGATGAATGTTGAGGCTTGGGGGATATCGTTATTTTCTCACCTTCACGGATGACTTAGCGGATATGGGTATATCTACTTAATGAAACATAAGTCGAAACTTTGAAAAGTTCAAAGAATTTGAGTGAAGTTGAAAATCATCGTAACAAGAAAATTAAATTTCTGATCGATGTGGAGGTGAATATTTGATTCTGAGTTTGGTCACATTTGAAACAATGCGGAATAGTTTGCAACTCCGCCACCGAACACCCGGTAATGGTGTGTCCGAGCGTCTCGTACTTTACTAGATATGGTGCGATCTATGATGTCTCTTACAAATTTACGCTTCGTTTTGGGGTTATGCTCTAGAGGCGGGCCACCTTGAATAGAACACCGTCAAATCCGTTGAGGCGACACCTTATGAAGTGGTTTGGCAAGAAACCAAAGTTTGCGTTTCTTAAAGTTTGGGGATCCGATGCTTATTGAAAAAGCTTCAACTGATAAGCTCGAACCCAAATCGAAATGTGTCTTCATAGGATACCCAAAGGGATTGGGTAACCTTCTATCCAGATCCGAAGGCAAGACATTGTTGCCAGAATGGATCCTTTCTAGAAAGAGTTTCTCTCGAAAGAAGTGAGTGGGAGGAAAGTAGAACTTGATGAGGTAATTGTACCTTCTCCCTTACTTGAAAGTAGTTAAATCGCGAAACCGGTTTACGAGACACCTACCAAGTAGTGAGGAAGTTTGATGTTGATCATGAAACTTGAGATCAAGTTACCTGAACCCGTAGATCACGAGTAAGATCCGCACGGTGTGCGGTAATCCTGTTAAAATCATGCTACTAGATCATGATGAACCTCCGAACTTGAAGAAGCGATGGTGAGCCAGATTCATAAAATGGCTTGAGGCCATGAAATCGAGATGGGATCCATGTATGAAAACAAAGTATGGACTTTGGTTGACTTGCGGTAAAGCAATAGAAAACAAGTGGATCTTCAAAGAAGTGGGGTTAATTCTTGTCTACAAAGCTCGACTTATGAAGGTTTCGACAAGTTCAAGGGATTGACTACGATGAGACCTTCTCACCCGTGCGATGCTTAAATCTGTCCGAATCATGTTAGCAATTGCGCATTTTATGATTATGAAATTTGGCAAATGGATGTAAAGCGCATTCTGAATGGATTTACGGAAGAAGAGTTGTATATGATGCAACAGAAGGTTTTATCGATCCAAAGGGAGCTAACAAAGTGTGCAAAGTCAGCGATCCATTTATGGACTGGTGCAAGCATCTCGGAGTTGGAATAAGGCTTTGATAGTGTGATCAAAGCATTTGGGTTTATTGGACTTTTGGAAACTGTATTTACAAGAAAGTGAGTGGGAGCTCTGTAGCATTTCGAAATATGTAGATGACATATTGCTAATGGAAATGATATAAATTCTGGATAACATAAGGGATACTTGAATAAGAGTTTTTCAATGAAAGACCTCGGTGAAGCTGCTTAATATTGGGCATTAAGATCTATAGAGATAGATCAAGGGGCTTAATTGGACTTTCACAAAGCACATACCTTGACAAGATTTTGAAGAAATTCAAAATGGATCCAAAGAAAGGGTTCTTGCCGTGTTACAAGGTGTGAAGTTGAGTAAGACTCAATGCCCGACCCTGCGGAAGATAGAGAAAATGAAAGATGTTCCTATGCTTACCATACTCTATCATGTATGCAATCTGTGTCGGACCGATGTGTGCCTTGCTATAAGTTTAGGGGAGGTACCAAAGTAATCGGTGGATCCTTTGGACGGGTCAAGAACATCTGAAATACGAAAAGGACTAAGGATATGTTTCCGTATATGGAGTGACAAAGAACTCATTAAAGCAGTTACGTTGATGCAAGCTTTGACATTGATCGACGATTCTAAATCGCGGACGGATCGTATTTACACTAAGCGGAGGGGTCGGTTAGTGCGGTTCTAAACAAAGCGTCGTGGCGGGATCTACATGTGAGCGGAGTACATAGCGCTTGAAGCACTAATGAAGAATGCGGATGAAGGAGTTCATATCCGATCTAGGTGTCATACCTAGTGCCGGGTCAATGAAAATCTACGTGACAATCTTGGAGCAATTGCCTTAGCGAAGGAATCCAGTTTCACAAAGGACCAACACATCAAGAGGCTTCAATTCCATCGGGACTTAGTCGGTGGGAGACATAAGATTTGCAAGATACATACGGATCTGAATGTTGGGACCCGTTGACTAAGCCTCTTCCGAGCAAAAATGATCGCACCAAGACTCCATGGGTGTTAGAATCATTACTATGTAATCTGATTATTGACTCTAGTGCAAGTGGGAGGGAAGGAAATATGCCTAGAGGCAATAATAAAGTTATTATTTATTTCCTTATTTCATGATAAATGTTTATCATTCATGCTAGAATTTATTAGGAAACATGATACATGTGTGAATGCATAACAAACAACATGTCACTAGTATGCCTCTACTAGACTAGCTTGTTAATCAAAGATGGTTATGTTTCCTAACCATGAACAAAGAGTTGGTATTTGATTAACAAGGTCACATCATTAGTAGAATGATCGATTGACATGACCCATTCCATTAGCAGCCCACGATCTTTAGTATGTTGCTCTGCTTTTATCCATGACTTATACATGTTCCGTAACTATAATTATGCAACTCCGTTTCGGAGGAACACTTTGGGTGCAAGCGTCCGGCTAGCTGGGTGATTATAAAGGGTACTGGTGTCTCCAAAGGGATGTTGGGTTGGGTATTTTGGATTAGGTTTTGTCCTCCGATTGTGGAGAGGTATCTCTGGCCCTCTCGGTAATGCACATCCTTTGAAGCCTTGCAAGCACTACAACTAATGAGTTAGTTGTGAGATGATGTATTCGGGCAGTAAAAGACTTGCGTGCAGATTGAACTAGGTATTGGATCGGCGATCGAATTCGGGCAAGTAACATCCATGACAAAGGAACAACGTATGTTGTTATGCGGTCGACCGAAAAGATCTTGTGAATATGTAGGAACCAATATGGGCATCGGTCCGCTATTGGTTATTGACCGAAATAGTTCTAGGTCATGTCTTTTTCTCGAACCGTAGAATCCTTGCAGCAAGGTTTGATGGCGGTTATTATGAGTTTATGTATTTTGATGTACGAAGAAGTTGGTCCGGATGTGATCACGGACATGGCGAGGAGTCTCGGAATGGTCGAGACATAAAGATTGATATATTGGGGGCTATATTTGGACCGGAAAGGTTAGGATTTCGGGAAAAGCAGTCTTGGGAGGGTTCGAACCAAAGTTGGGCCTTAGTGGGCCAAAGGGAGGGGCCGCACCGGGG
>JAHHZJ010003601.1:0-48960 GCA_021437245.1 Aegilops speltoides
AGTAACAAACGATTGGAGAGCACTATCGTTCTATAACCCTGAAACGAATGAACATTTTGCACTCGATATCCTGGTCATCGATGAGTATTGCTTCACTACACCACTACACCTTACTACCCCTGTCCTGATTCAATAGTTCACCTCATATTTTCCGTACTATCTTAACCTTGATTTTAACTAATAAAATATAAGTTATACGTACAAAAGGTAATATCAGTGGAAACTACAATAAAATATGAATCCAACAATATATTTTTTGGTAGCATGTATTAACATTTTTCTAGTCAAATATATGGTCAAATTTTGATCCAAACTACGATGAGGACTAATAAATATAGACAAATATAATATTTAAAAAATAATTCAAAGAAAAGAAAAATCAATGGTGATTGCTTCTTTTCCTCCTCACATACTGATCCGATTTTGGGTTAAAAAGACAAACAAAACCGGCAGTCACATAACTAAACATAGTAATCAACCAAAACAAGTTTTCGGTGATGCAAGATAAGAGCATTTCTCTTGGTGCCGATAGAACACTCTACTGAAAGTAGAAAAATGTTATACTCAATATGACGAACCTGACAGGTCCAGTTTTAGCATATGCAATGCTGCAATATTGACTGAGACTCCAACTAAACACCAAGGCCAGAAAAAGGACATACCCAGTGTTGAAACCTCCCACACTAGGTGGGGTCTTGTGAAGGATTATACGAGGCAAGCTTTACCCTTCCGCAATGCAATGCATAGAGGTCGCATCGAACTCGGGACCTCTTGGCACAAGTGGCGAGTCATCCACCATTGTGGCATGCCCACCCTTCACTCCAATTAAACAACACAACAAAAGAAGCTATGAATTAGCATATGTACTGATGATCCAAATTTATTGATAAAAGGAGATCAAACGTATTCATTAGTCGGCCACAAATTAACTACTAAAGATTTGACATATAGTAGACATGCAAGACAACTAATAAACATGTTTCCATTGTTGCATTTACTCCATGAACTCATTGAGAATCGACGAGCAAAGTCGGCCCCAAAGCACCATGTAAGTTTAATCGGAAGGGTTGATCTGGCACTCTTATTAATTGTTTTTTATCATTACTAGGCAATACACCGCGTATTACCCCAAGAATTTATAAGAATAAATTTATCAAGAACAAAATTGAAATATTAACATCCTCTACATTTGCGCCATATATAAATGGAGCAACTTAATGTTATAGTTTCATGTGACTTTCTAGCTTAGGTGAATGATTTGTTGCTAAAACAAATAAAAAGATGATATGAAGGGCTTGCATATGCTCGATGATGTGGAAGGTTTGCATGTGTTCAAAAATAATGCAAAGGTTTTGTATGCATTTGATGATGTAGAGAGTTATAGCAATGAGTTGATAAATTTATAATATTAATATTCTCCACATTATTGCCACATATATAGAGGGTGAGTGCATGTTAGAGTTACTCGTGACTTTTGTAGTTTTCATGAAAGTGTAGTTATTGATTTCAATAAGAGCAACACCATCTTTTTTAGCACGCGATCTAGTTCTTTCCCATCGCGAACCTGAAATACCAATCATTTGTAGCACACATTTTAAACATACATTTTTTAGTGAAAGGAACTATATATACTTAGGATGGAGTTAATAGCATCAATTAGTCAATCACAATATATAATTGCAAAATGTAACATGGAACAGTTCATTTTTCATGGAAAATGGAACTGACCAAACATATAATAGGAATACCACTTAACCCCAAAACATACCTCAATAAGAGTAGTCATTCCAAAAACATTTCAGACGCGAAGCATGTACTTCATGTCAAGATTTGCTACCACTATGGCAATCAAGAGAATCATGCCAGCTCTGCACTCTTGCCAAATATAGAGATTGACTGCATGTTATAGTTGGCTGACTTTTCTAGCTTCGATGATATAATTTGTTGCTAAAAATAAAAATAAAAATGTCGATGTAGAAGGCTTGCTTACGGCTGATTGTGGAGGGCATGCATGGTCATTTTGATGTGAAGAACATGTATGTGGTAGAATATTGTAGTTATCGATTCCAATAAGCTCGTTATGTTTTCAGCACACAATCTAGTTCTTTCCTATCATGAACCTGTAAATACCAATCATTTCAGCGCACATTTGAGCATTTATTTTTATTGAAAGTGGGATGTATATAGTTAACATTGGGTTAAGAACATCAATTAGTTAGTCTATATAATTACAAAATGGAACATGGAGTGGCCCATCTTTATAGCAAAATTGAACTATTCAAACAAATACATAGGAGTACTACTTAACACGAAACGCCCAAAACATACCTCAATAGAAGCAACCATTCCATGATTTTTGCGGACATGAAGGTGCATTGCGTGCCATGATCCGGTAGCACACAACAATCAACATTACTGCGTCGGCTGCACATTGTTGCCATATATATTGAGGGTCACTTCATGTTATAGTTGCTCGTGACTTTTCCAGCTTTGGTGAATTGATTTGTTGCTAATAAAAGACACAGAAGTCTTAGATGTGGCTCATGAGATGGAGGGTTTGCATGTCCTAAAAAATCGTGTTTGATGAATGGTAGAGCTTGCATGTGATATTCCCTCCGATTCAAATTAATTGACGCGGTTTTAGTACTACAACTTTGTACAAAAATTGTATTATAATTGCATCAATCAATTTGGACCGGAGGGAGTAATTGGTTCTAGTAAGCTCTACACCGATTTTTTTTCACCACGCGATCTAGTTCATTCAAACCTGAAATAGCAACCATTTTCATTACACATTTACAACATACAACTTTTCATAAAAGGGGACTATATATACTTATAACATCAATGAGCCGTCCACAATATATAACTGCAAAATGAAACATGGAGCAATCCATTTTCATAGTGAAACTGAACTGTTCAAACATAGAGGAATACCACTTAACCCAACAGATCCAAAACATACCTTAATAAGAGGAGTCATTACAAGATTTTTGCGGACGTGAAGCAGGTATTTCATGTCAAGATCCGGTAGCACATAAAAAATCAACGAAATTGCTTTAGCTCCACATTCTCATGATATATGTTAAAGGTGACGAAGTGTTAGAATTGCTTATGAATTTTCTAGCTTCAATGAAGTGATTTGTTGCTAAAACAATAAAAATCAATGACGATGGGGAAACAGTGCATGTGGTTGTTGACCTGGGTTGTTTGTATGTCTTGAAAATAGAATGTTGAGGTCTTGCTTGTGCTTGATAATGTGGAGGGCATGCATGTGATGGAAAATTGTGATTATTGATTTCAGTAAGCTCAACACCACCTATTTTCAACACACAACACATTTCTTTCTCATCATTACCCTGAACTATTAATCTTTTTAGCGTACATTTGTACCATACATTTTCTTAGTGAAAGAGGATTATAATATATATATACGTATAGCGTGTAGTTAATAAAATCAATTACGCTTCGTTTGGATGTCTCCATTGGAGAGCACTGTATTGAATTGGTCTGAATTCCAAATCAGTGAGGAAATTGAAATGGCACGAATACAAATTCACCTGTTTTGCTATCCACTGAATTGGCTCTTGAAATGCCTCTGAGATTTCAATACAGATTCACCAACTTTGGAATTACATGGCTACATTACCAAGTTATACCTTATTCTACATGAATCAAAAATGAAATCTGACTACGAATGAATATATAGCAGAAAATAAATTAAATATTCTAATAATGCATCAGGAAATGCAAATGGTCATACAATGACAACAATATTTTCTTACGATAACATAAACAAATAGCATGTACTCTGAAATATGGTCTTGTACATGACATAAATCACAATGATTTAAAAGATAGGTCCAAATGCTTGACATAAACAGTACATGGCAGTACATACATAGTTCCAACTTCAACAAGGCAGTACATACATAGTTCCAAGTTCAATAGGACATGAAATAGATGGTTTGAAGTTCAACAACACATAAAAGCATCGATCTTCAAGGTAACATTAGCAGCCATGTCTTCCTCATGGTGATGGGGAGCTCCTTCAGAGCTTGAAACATGCAATCATTGAGTACCAACTTCCCATAACACCAAAGCATATCTTGCTCAGCTAAATCAGGTATCAACCCAAGTGTATCAAATATTTCAGCGAGTGTGGTAACCTTTGGTAGTGGAATGGGATCAGTTGTCTTGAAAGCATCAACTAAGTCCTTCTTCATATCTCCAAGCATGCAAAGAATAGCATCACCTGTTCGCTGCCTCTTTGGCGCTACTTATGGAGAGACTTCAATTGGCTCTTCTAATGGCTCTGTAGCAATCTCAGCACCTATCTTGGCCCCCTCACCATTAACGTGATCTTTTGGATATATGATACATATGGACTCCCAGTTCTTGATTACTTTGGTCTTATAAGACTTTATCTCCTTGCATGCCTTGTTAGCCTGCACAATAAACACAAACTAGTAAAGCTACTGCATTGTTATTGTACATATGCAAACTATATACAGAATGTGTACTCATGATGCATGGTTACCTCCACATATTTAGCCCAAACATCATCACTATCCATTGATAGCCTATTATTGGTCCAATCCCAGCCAAAACCACTTTGAGAAAGGATCTTGCTAATGACCTCATAGTGATGATCCAAAGTCCTCATCTTCCAGTTATGTTATCCTTTGTGATATCCTTATTGCACTTGTCCTTCGCATGCCTTATGGCATGTGTGTACACATGTGGTTTCCATCCGTTTTGGGCATGGTCACCCTTGTTGTGATGCTCAACAAGGACTTCAAGCAATGCAGCATCCATCTCATCATCCCATGTGCAACAATTCCTCCTCTTTGGAGGTACTTCTTCGGCCATGGTTCTACAAGGAAATAAAAATTGTACATAATAGAAAAAACAAATACAATATTAAGTTTGAGAAACACAATGATTGAAACATAATGTCATTCATTAGTTGCATGAAGGCGATGCATATACAAAATACCACACACATCATCACATTAGCCAGCAGCGAGCTATGCAAAAGAAGAGCACCACAGCTAGCTATACAAAAGAAGACCACCACAGCTAGCTATACAAAAGAAGACCACTGCAGCTACATATAATACTCTCTTCCTATTCGATCTCTTGTTCTCCTTGCGCCACAAGGTACTCAGCAAACATATCACAACTAGTTGTTGCCTAAAGTTGGACCATTCAGTAGTGACTTTCACACTTCTAATGAAGTTGTCATCATCTGGATCATCATTTGGCGCACTTGCTAATTCACTACCCACTTCAGGCAATAACAAATCATCCATGACATGTTGCCTATCCCTTGCAAAGTTGTGCAACACACATCAAGCACTAATAATTTGAATCTGCAATGATATTTTAGTTCATAGTAAGCAATTGTCATCTCACACACAGATTTTATTTAACAACATATTTACTTTTTGTATCTGATCCTTTATGTCAAAGAAGGTCTGGGAACGCAAGATAGCCCATTTTTTCTTGAACAAGCTAAATGTTCACTCCACTACATTCCTAGCACGAGAATGACGCAAATTATATAACTCTTTAGCTGTTTGAGGCTGTTGTGCACTTGCAACCCATTCTTTTAGATGATACTGAGTGGACCTGAATGGATCTAGAAATCCTTCTCCATTAGTATAACCAGCATCAACTAAATAATATTTCCATGTATCAATAAGTCAGTTAGCTAACAATCAAGTCAAAGAAACTAGATGCCAAGAGTAAGAGTTCGTACCCTTAGGCACAACAAATGAATCATGGCGGTTCGCCCTCATTGCATCACGCAAAACTCTCGAATTTGGAACTGAACCCTCCCAGCCAGGTAACACATAAAGAAACTTCATGTTCCAATCAACAACACCTAGCATGTTAGTGGTAATATTACCTTCCTTGGTCAGCCACATCAATAAGCACGTCAATATGACAACCATCTAGTGCCCCAAGTGCATTACCAAACCACTTCCATTTGTAATCAGCAGGAGCTTGAGTGGTAGAGGAAGGTAGTGTAAGGGCATATTTATCCCCAAGGTGTTTTGGTGATTGATGACAATGCTTTTGCGGACTAATTGTGTGCGTTGAGATTTTCAAAGATTCATCCTTTGGCACGAGACGATTCCCTCCCCTCGGTGTTTTTATTCAAGACAGTGTAGCTCCTTCGTTTCTCTGTTGGTGGACTAGTTTCGTAGGAGTCACCGTACTATCAAGAGGGGATCCGCTTTGGTAAGGCTAGGGTGGAATCAACACGTACACATCCTTATCACACCCATTGTTCCTTTCCGTGTCATTGGAGCTCTCTTTCCTCTCCTTGCCTGCCCTGACCTGTCCCAGCGGTAGTACCGCGGTCCTCAGCGGTAGTACCGCCGAAGCACGTCAAGCGGTAGTACCGCTCCCCAAGCGGTAGTACCGCTTGCTGCCTTCGGTCATAGTACCGCTGAGGCTCCGGGCTACTACCGCCTCAACTCGAGACCTCTGTTTTTCGTGTCGGGTTGTGCCGTACTAGTAGCGGCAGTAATGGCGGTAGTACCGCTCCAAGCGGCAGTACCGCCCTTACTTTCGCAGTAGTACCGCTCTAGGCCCAGGTCCTTGTTATCGCTGCAGCTTGGCAAGATCACTGAAGGAATGGTAGTACCGCTGGCTCAGCGGTAGTACCGCCCTGCCCAAGCGGTAGTACCGCTCTGTGCGTGGCTGCATGGCGGGGTAACGGTTGGATTGTCCCCCCCCCCCACTATATAAAGGGGTCTTCTTCCCCAAAGTTGACCTATCTCTTCCCCCAAAAGCTCCATTGTTGCTCCAAGCTCCATTTTCGCCCGATCTCTCTCCCTAGCCAATCAAACTTGTTAATTTGCTTGGGATAGGTTGAGAAGGCCCCGATCTACACTTCCACCAAGAGAAATTTGATTCCCCCACTAATCCCTAGCGGATCTTGTTACTCTTGGGTGTTTGAGCACCCTAGACGGTTGAGGTCACCTCGGAGCCATAGTCCATTGTGGTGAAGCTTCGTGGTGTCGTTGGGAGCCTCCAATTAAGTTGTGCAGATAGCCCCAACCTTATTTGTAAAGGTTCGGTCGCCGCCTTCAAGGGCACCAATAGTGGAATCATGGAATCTCGCATTGTGTGAGGGCGTGAGGAGAATACGGTGGCCCTAGTGGCTTCTTGGGGAGCATTGTGCCTCCACACCACTCTAACGGAGACGTACTTCCCTTTAAAAGGAAGGAACTTCGGTAACACATCCTCGTCTCCATCGGTTCCACTCTTGGTTATCTCGCGCCTTTACTTGTGCAAGCTTTTTGTATTGTATCCCTTGCTTGCTTGTGCACTTATTGTTGTTGCATCTTATATGTTGTTCACCTAGTTGCATATTTAGACAACCTACTTTGATGCAAAGTTTAATTTGGTAAAGAAAAGCTAAAAATTGTTAGTTGCCTATTCACCCCCCCCCTCTAGTCAACTATATTGATCCTTTCAATTGGTATCAGAGCCTCGTCTCTTTATTAAGGACTTTGCCGTCCGAAGAGTATGGTTGACACCGTAGACCATGGGGAGGAGGAGCACTCCGGTGTGAATCCGATCTCGTCTACGGGTGATGGGGAAACCACGGTGTCCCATGAGGAATTCAATGTGGCCTTGGACACATTGAAAACCTCCATGACAACCATGGTTGAAAGCATGTTTAATAAATTCCTAGAAGGACTTAAACTACCTACCTCGCCGTTGAAAGTGGGTGATCCCACTAACAAGGTGACGGATGCTAACTCCGACAAGGGGGAAGCTAATAGTGAGAAGGGTCCTTCTACTAGTGGTAGAAATGGCACCGGCATCTTTGCCCATGTGGAACCTCCAACTTATGGAGGACCGATTCCCTCTACTCATTTAAATCATGCCGGTCCTCCTCCTAAGATCGTGAAAATTTAGGATTTTGATTCTTGGGTGTATCGCTTCAAGCGTCATTTAAATCATGTGAATACTAATCTTTGGAGAATCATTGAAGAAGGTTTCTATCCACATGACCGAAACAACTTCACCCCGAGAGAAGCAGTGGATAATCAATTCAATGAGAATGCTCTCTTCATCATCCAAGATGCAATCCTTCCCGAAGATCTCCCTCATCTTCGACCCCATGCCATGGCCAAAGACGCATGGCAATGCGTTGTGTCTCTCTATCGGGGAAGTGCTAGCATTCAACGCTCCAACTATGAAGTGGTGCAAGATGAAGCCGGTGAGTTTGCAATGAAAGAAGATGAAGAACCTCGTGAGCTCTTTCGAAGAGTGACCAAACTCGCCGTCTCACTCCGAGATCATGGGAGCAAGGACACGGATGACAATTGGATCAAGCGCAAGTCTCTCAAGGCCATGATGCCCTACAACAAGGCCATGTCCTCCGTCATTCGTCAAAGACAGGACTTTCACTCCATGACCTCAAGTTAAGTGTTGGATGAGTTCGTTGCAATGAGCATCTTGGACAAGACCGCCGATAATGCGGTGCTACGTTCTCAAAGGGCAAAGAAGCCCAACCTTGCCTTGAAGGCCAAGGTTATTGTGGAAGAAGAGGAAGAAGAGGAAGATGAGGAGAGCAACCCCGAAGATACAAAGTATGATCATCATGAGCACATGGCTCTTGCTTCAAGGCAATTTTGGAGCAAGAAGAACTCAAGGCCCAATTTCAACAAGAACAACTCAAGTGGCTTCAAGGGCAAGCAACGAGTAAGAACGTGTTACAACTGTGCCAATGTAAGCCATTTCGTTGCGGATTGTCCTTACGAGAAGCGGGAAGACAATGGTGGCAAGCTCATCCGAAAGGACAAAGCCAAGTCCTTCCCCAACAAGAACAACTTCACCAAGAAGACTCCTACTCAAGGGTTGGTGGTTCAAGAAGAATACCGTGAGGATGACGATGATGATGAAGATAGTGAAGCTGGCCATGGCATCCGTTTCCATTGCCACACCTCCCGGATGTCTCTCTTCGATTCACCCAACGAGAACATCACCGCCAAGTGCCTCATGGCTAAAGCCACCAACAAGGTAACCCCCAACATCAAAACCACCATCATTACTAATCCCTCTTTGATGGATGGCATTGATGATAGTGAAGGGTCTAATGAGGAAGTCAATGAATTTGAGTCTTTTATGAGTAAGCTCAAGGGCAAATCCTAGAAGCATTTTGTCGTTCTCTTGGAACAACTTGGTGAAGCCAATGACATGATCGAGGCTCACGAAGAAACCATCTCTAAGATGGAAGGTCATAGTCATGACTATGCCGATGAGTTATCGGATCTCTCTAATGCTCTTGAGGAAGAGCATGGGCATCGTTTGGCTCTTGAGGAGTCACACAACGATGACCATGCCAAGTTAAAGAAAGATCTTGATCATGCTCTTGTTGTGTCTTGTGTGCTAACTTCCGAGAAGGCTAAACTTGGGGTTGATCATGCTAGACTCAAGGAGGAGTTTGATGTACTTGACAAGGCCCACAAGGTCTTGAAGGGTGCTCATGTAAACCTCAAGGAGTCTCATGCTCAACTCCAAGTTAAGCTAACCAAGGAAAAGGCCACCTTCCCTCATATGGTATTAATTGATAATGCATATGCCACTAACCCGTGTTGTGAGCATGAGCATCTTGTGGAGGAGAATGCCAAGTTGAAGGATCAACTTGAGAAAGGCCTTGTGACGTGCATTCAAGGTAAGAAGAACCTAAACGATCTTTTGAGCAATCAAAAGGAAGTTGTGGCCAAGGAAGGAATTGGGTTCGCACCCAAGTCCAAGAACAAGAAGAAGAACGACAAGACCAAACGACCTCCTCCTCTTAAGAAAATCTTTGTGAAAGAGGGAGAGGGTGCTCCTAAGGAGAAGAAGAACAATGTGAAGGGTGTTGATGTCAAAAAGGGCAAAACCACCACCTCCAACAAAGTCGGTGACTTTAATCCTTCTTATGTGTTGTGCCGTGCTAGTGATGGGCATGTTTATGCTAAATTTGTTGGTTCTCCTTATGAGTACATTGAATGGTCTATTTGGGTTCCTAAGACCCTTGTTACTAACATAAAAGGACCCATTACTAAATGGGTACCTAAAACCAAGCATTGATCTCTTGTAGGTGTTTGCTTCCGGTGGGGGATCATGGTTGCTCGATAGTGGAGCAACAAATCGTATGACCGGGAGCAAGGACTTGGTGGTGGACGTGCACAAGATTCCTTCTATGCCCACCAATGTAAAGTGGGGTGATGCCTCGTCTTCTAAGGTATTGGGTCTTGGCAAGGTTGTCATTTATCATGATCGAACGATCAAGAAAGTCATGCTTGTTGAGTCCCTTGCATTCACTCTTCGTCAACTTGCACTCATGGGCTTTGCCACTTTCTTTGATATTGATACCGTGGCCCTCTTGTGGAGCAAGACTCTTAAAGTAGCCTGTGTTGGGCATGTCGAGAATGGTCTTTATGTGATTAACTTTTCGGAGCAACCCACTAAGACCACGACATGCCTAATGGTTAAAGTTGGTGTGGGATGGCTTTGGCATCGTCGTTTAGCTCACGTCAATATGAGATCTTTGCAAAGTCTTCTCAAGGGGGACCATGTCCGTGGACTAACAAATGTTAGTTTTGCCAAAGATCGTGCTTGCAGTGCCTGTATCGAGGGAAAGCTTCATGAAAAGGCTCACCCTCCCACGACTATCATCTACTCAAAGAGACCCTTAGAGCTCCTTCACATGGACCTCTTTGGGCCTCCATAATTTGATAGTCTTGGGGGTAGAAAGTATTGCTTGGTGATTGTGGATGATTATTCAAGATACACTTGGGTATATTTCTTTAAGAGGAAGAGTGAGACTCAACAAACCGTCATCGACTTTGCAAATGAAGCTCAACGTCAACATGATGCAAAGATCTTGACAATAAGAAGTGACAACGGCACCGAGTTCAAGAACTACACCTTGGATGAGTTTCTTAGTGATGAGGGGATCAAGCATCAGTATGCTGCACCATATACCCCTTAACAAAATGGTGTCGCAGAGAGGAAGAACCGGACATTGATGGATGCGGCAAGGACCATGATGGCGGAGTTCAAGTCTCCATACAACTTCTGGGCCGAAGCCATCAACATAGCATGTCATGCATCCAATCGGCTCTATCTCCGCAAAGGCTTCAACAAGACTCCTTATGAAATACTCACCGGTAACAAGCCCGATATCAAGTACTTCCGGGTGTTCGGGTGTAAGTGTTTCATTATCAAGAAAGGTGTTCGTTTGTCTAAATTTGAGGCTAGAGCTTATGAGGGCATATTTGTTGGTTATGCTACAAACTCTCATGCTTACCGTGTCCTCAACAAGTCCACCGGACTCATTGAGGAGACGTGTAATGTGGAGTTTGACGAAAATAACGGCTCCCAAGTGGAGCAAAGTGGTACTTGTGATGTAGGTGATGAAATTCCTCCCCAATCCATAAGAAGAATGGGTATTGGTCATATTCTACCCATTGAGGAACCCCTTGTGGCCGAAGGAGAAGGACAATGCTCCACTCAAGTGGAGCCATCACCTCCCCAAGACCCACACGCTTCCGAAGAACAAAGTGAAGGCACTCAACCTCATGAAAAAGACCAAGGACAATATCAACCTCAAGATGGTGGTGAACCACAAAATGATGTCCAAGATCAAGTTCTCCCCCTCGAGCAAGTTCAAGATCAAGAGCAAACTCAAGATCTTGAACAAGCTCAAGACGGCGCTCAAGACAATCAAGTTAACCCTCCTCCTTCCACATCCGAGGAGGAATTAGAGCGTCGTGCCACGAAGATTGCTTCCAAGCTCACCACCAAAGGTCATCTCATGGAGAATGTGGTTGGAAGCCTAATAAAGGGGGTAAGCACTCATAGACAATTAGCAAACTATTGTGAGCATCACGCGTTTGTCTCTTGTGTTGAACCCCAAAAGTTCTATGAGGCGCTCGAAGATCCGGATTGGCTCAATGCCATGCATGAAGAACTCAACAACTTCGAGTACAACAAGGTGTGGAGATTGGTGCCAAGGCCGTCGGGGAACCACAATGTCATTGGAACCAGGTGGATATTCAAGAACAAGCAAGACGCTCATGGGAACATCATTCGCAACAAGGCAAGATTGGTAGCACAAGGCTACTCCCAAGTTGAGGGTATCGACTACAGTGAAACCTTTGCTCCTGTTGCTCGCCTTGAATCCATTCGTTTGTTGATTGCTTATGCTTCCCATCACAACTTTAAGTTACAACAAATGGATGTGAAAAGTGCTTTTCTTAATGGTCCTATTAATGAGTTGGTTTATGTCAAGCAACCCCCCGGGTTCGAGGATCCCTACTTCCCGGATCATGTGTATCAACTCGATAAGGCACTCTATGGCCTTAAACAAGCCCCACGTGCGTGGTATGACCACCTTACTGAGTTGTTACAAGATCGTGGATTTGAGGTGGGGCAAATCGATCCCACTCTTTTTACTAAGAAGGTCAAAGGGGAGTTGTTTGTATGCCAACTATATGTTGATGATATTATTTTTGGTTCCCCTAACAAAGCTTTCAATGAGGAATTTGCCGCTCTCATGACCTCTAAGTTCAAGATGTCATCGATGGGAGAGTTGAAGTTCTTCCTCGGTTTCGACATCAAGCAAAGAAGAGAAGGTACTTTCATACATCAAGCCAAATACACTCAAGACATGCTAAAAAGATTCAAGCTAAGCGATGTCAAGCCGGCTTCCACTCTAATGCCTACCAAGTGCCAACTTGACATTGATCCCAATGGTAAAGCGGTGGATCAAAAGGTATATCGCTCCATGATTGGCTCCTTGCTTTACCTTTGTGCATCTAGACCAGATATCATGTTGAGTGTGGGAGTGTGTGCACGGTTTCAAGCCGCACCGAAGGAAAGCCACTATGTGGCGGTCAAGCGAATCCTTTGATATTTGGCTCATACCCCAAACTTTGGCTGATCATACCCAAGAGGAGCAAACTTCAAGCTTGAAGGATATACGGATTCTGATTGGGCGGGAGACAAAGTGGATAGGAAGTCCACTTCCGGAGGGTGCCAATTTCTTGGTTGCTCTTTGGTGAGTTGGTCTTCCAAGAAACAAAGTTGTGTGTCTCTCTCGTCCACCAAAGCGGAATATGTGGCGGCTGGTAGTTGTTGTGCACAACTCTTATGGATGAGGCAAACTTTAAAGGAGTACGGTGTCATTTGTGACAAAGTGCCTCTTCGGTGTGATAATGAAAGTGCCATCAAGATTTCTCTCAACCCAGTGCAACATTTTAAGACGAAGCATATTGAGATTCGGTATCACTTCATCCGGGATCACATTAGGCGAGGGGAGATCGAGCTAAAGTATGTCAACACTCATGATAACCTTGCAGATATTTTCACGAAGCCCTTGGATGAAGCAAGATTTCGCGAGTTAAGGCATGAGCTAAATATCATTGATTCGAGCAATGTGACTTGAACCCGTGCACACCCCTCCTCATTCAACATGTTGTCTAGTTTAGGTGTAGGCATGGACATAGGGGGAGTGTTGTTCTCTCAATGAACTCTTCCTCCCCCCATTATGCGTAAATTGGTTATGTCCTTCTTTTTAACCATCTTCGATGGTTTTTGTGCTTCACGGACGAGTTTTGGTCATGGACCCAAGGTTAAAATCTTCGCGGCGCCATACCTATTGACTCAAACATAGGTGGCCTCGGCCACCGCCCTCTCTTGAAGAGGTGTGTCTTGGTCTCTTGCTAGTGTGTTCACTACTGAGTTCGCCTTTCCTTCGGTTTTTTTGCTGTTGGTTTTTCGTTTCTTTTTGAGCTTAGCCATGCTGTCTAGTGACCATGAGTTGTTGGGCGGTACTACCACTGGTGATGCGCGGTACTGCCACTTATAAGCGGTACTACCGCCCATCGGCGCGGTACTACCGCTGCGGGGCAGGGTTAGGGGGTTATATCGGGGCAAGGGGAGGTTTCTTCTCCCCCATACCCGTTCGCTTCGCCCCCTCGCTCCTCCTCCTCTCTCCAAAGAATCGTCATTGCGGGAGGGCTCCCATGATCTCTTTCTCCGGGGTGTCCCTCTCCATTCCCTTCGGTGGAGTTGATCCCCACCTCGTCCTCTCGCCATGGATGCCAGTATTTCCCCCGTTCTTTCTCTCTTCTTGTCTAGATTTCAAATCCAGCGTCTTAGGGGCAATAGTGGTTGCATCTCTAGATTTTTTTGGCTAAATCTAGGCTTGAGTAGGATGGAGAAGGCAACTAGACGGTTTGGATCAGTGATTTTTCGGATTATTTTTGAATTTGGTAGGACGGCAGTGCTGGATCTGACCATGGCAGTAGGAAACCACAGTTTCCCCGCCTCGAGCGCTCTCACTTAAGCAGTACTACCGCTTGGAGCAGTACTGCCGCCTCCAGGTCGCGGTACTACTGCTGCCTACCAATTTCCATCATGCTCCTGCCATTCAGTGATCCTTTTGCTCAGTTTGGTGGCTTATGCTCGTTCTTTCTGGTTGTTTTGCGTGTTCTTCAGTTTGCCATATTCTTTGATGTGCTCAAGGCCAAGAAGAATCTCTATGTTGATGTGCGCTCCATCGACGCGGACTATATGGAGAAGGATCCTGAGTACTTTGGTGAAGCTCTTCAGATGTGCACTCAGCTCAACATTCTCAAGATCATGCAATTCAACAAGGACTATGATGTAGATATTGTGGCTCAATTCTATGCCACTGTCCATTTAGGGACTGACGAGGATAGGACTCTGACTTGGATGACCAATGGCAAATTGCTTTCTGTCAAGTGGAAGGCATTCATGGAGTTACTTGGGGTGGAAGATCACGGGCTTGCGTCTCCTATCGGCTTTCGCCCTCACCGCAACACAACCTCCACTCACAAGCAAGCTCTCTGGCCCTACTGCACGCTAAAGATCAACCCTGAGACTAAGAAGGAAACTTATGAGCTGCCTGCCTTTCTGGACCTTCTTCACCATGTCTTCCATGAGACTCTTTTCCCTCGCATCGGGAATCTGGATATGGTTCATTCTTATCTCATGGACATGCTTCTCTTATGCCAGCGTGAGAAGGAAGAAAACACTGGCGAGCCCCTGGATATTCTCTCATGTTATGTGGTCTGAGCTCTTATCTGCTATCTCCAAGCGCAAGTGCCTGATTTATGGTCCATTCATCATGCTGCTTATTGAGAAGGCCTGGGATCATGTCTATCCCAAGGTTATGCTAGAGACTAGAGAGTTGGTCTCTCATGAGATCAAGCGTCTGAGGAAGAAGGACAACTGGGGCACTAAGGTCCCTAAATCTGGAAGTCCTTCGTCTGCTGCTGCCATGGAGACCGAGGAGGAGGCTAAGGCTGAGGATGATGACGACTATGAGCCTTCTGGGGCAAAGCCCTCTTGGGCAAAGAAGCTCAAGCTCAAGATGAAGAAGATGTTCTGCATGGAGTCTCACGGTCAGTACATGACTCATGTGGCTGAGAAGAAGGCCAGGGGGCGTCACACGGAGCTCATGCGTCAGTTGGGTGCCACCGTTAACAGTGGATCTGAGGACCAGCTTACTGAGGAGGAGTGGATTCAGTAGCACTGCCCATGGACAGATTCTGATGCCGAGCAGTTCCCGACCAACGACGGTGGCGAAGACGATCCCGCTGGGATCTGATATTTGAGACCCTCGCTTGCTATCACCTGGAGCCGTAGCAACACTCCCTCTCCTTTTTGGTGTCTCGATGCCAAGGGGGAGAGAATTTAGGGATCTGTGTCTTTGCGAGTGTGTCTTCTGTCTTCTGTTTGGTGTGTTTGTGTTTTCTTGTCGTTTGCTTTGTTTGGTTTTGTGTCAGTGAGACCTAAGTTCTAGACATATGGTGTGAGACATATGCTACCTTATCTTTAGATTATCTTTATCTATGTCTACCTAGTTTATGAGTTGCATGCTTATCATATTATTTACTTTGCTCTCATATACCCTGCTTAGGTTGTTGGTCTCTAAAATGTAGGGGGAGCGTTGATCCTAGTATGTGTGCCATGTAGTCCAAAGCACTTATCTAGATATCACACATCCGGGGGGAGCCCATCTACATTTTAGGACGGTGGGGTTTTGTGCATGTCCTATGTCTTTCCCCGTTTGTGCAAATCCCGTATTGTCATCAATCCACCAAAAAGGGGGAGATTGTAAGGACATATTTATCCCCAAGGTGTTTTGGTGATTGATGACAATGCTTTTGCGGACTAATCGTGTGCGTTGAGATTTTCAGAGATTCATCCTTTGGCACGAGATGATTCCCTCCCCTCGGTGTTTTTATTCAAGATGGTGTAGCTCCTTCGTTTCTCTATTGGTGGACTAGTTTCGTAGGAGTCACCGTACTATCAAGAGGGGATCCGCTTTGGTAAGGCTAGGGTGGAATCAACACGTACACATCCTTATCACACCCGTTGTTCCTTTCCGCGTCATTGGAGCTCTCTTTCCTCTCCTTGCCTGCCCTGACCTGTCCCAGCGGTAGTACCGCTGAAGCACGTCAAGCGGTAGTACCGCTCCCCGCGGTAGTACCGCTTGCTGCCTTCGGCCGTAGTACCGCTGAGGCTCCAGGCTACTACCACCTCGACTCGAGACCTCTGTTTTTCGTGTCGGGTTGTGCGGTACTAGTAGGGTAGTAGTGGCGGTAGTACCGCTCCAAGCGGTAGTACCGCCCTTACTTACGCAGTAGTACCGCTCAGGGCCCAGGTCCTTGTTATCCTCGTGTGCGCCGGGCAAGATCACCGAAGGAACAGTAGTACCGCTGGCTCGTGGTATACCGCCCCTTAGCAAGCGGCGATACCGCTCTGTGCGTGGCTGCTTGATGGGGTAACGGTTGGATTGTCCCCCCCCACTATATAAAGGGGTCTTCTTCCCCAAAGTGGACCTATCTCTTCCCCCAAAAGCTCCATTGTTTCTCCAAGCTCCATTTTCGCCCGATCTCTCTCCCTAACCAATCAAACTTGTTGATTTGCTCGGGATAGGTTGAGAAGGCCCCGATCTACACTTCCACCAAGAGAAATTTGATTCCCCCACTAATCCCTAGCGGATCTTGTTACTCTTGGGTGTTTGAGCACCCTAGACGGTTGAGGTCACCTCGGAGCCATAGTCCATTGTGGTGAAGCTTCGTGGTGTCGTTGGGAGCCTCCAATTAAGTTGTGCAGATAGCCCCAACCTTATTTGTAAAGGTTCGGTCGCCGCCTTCAAGGGCGCCAATAGTGGAATCACGGCATCTCGCATTGTGTGAGTGCGTGAGGAGAATACGGTGGCCCTAGTGGCTTCTTGGGGAGCATTGTGCCTCCACACCGCTCTAACGGAGATGTACTTCCCTTTAAAAGGAAGGAACTTCGGTAACACATCCTCGTCTCCATCGGTTCCACTCTTGGTTATCTCGCGCCTTTACTTGTGCAAGCTTTTTGTATTTTATCCCTTGCTTGCTTGTGCACTTATTGTTGTTGCATCTTATAGGTTGTTCACCTAGTTGCATATTTAGACAACCTACTTTGATGCAAAGTTTAATTTGGTAAAGAAAAGCTAAAAATTGTTAGTTGCCTATTCACCCCCCCCCCCCCTCTAGTCAACTATATCGACCCTTTCAGGTAGCTTAATGAACTCCCCATGTAGAGAGAGTAGGGCGTTTAGGACAGCAGACAAGTGTGTGCTAATGGTCCATAAAGAACGCTTGTAGGTGCCACACAACATCCTCATCTTAATACTATGACCAACTACAAGCAAATCCATTGCAACTTTCTCTTCCATTGTCACATATATACTATCACAAAGGCCACATCTCTCCCTTGACATGGTGCAAAGGTCATGAAAGTTTCGCTTAGTTAAACGCAATTGATCATAGCATGCCACTGCAGATCCATCATACATGCATTTTAAGCAAATATTTCCTATTCCTAATCTTGTCCTCATCATCATTAAAAGTTCCTAGGTCCCTTGGTCCCCTATTCCTTTATGTAGTAACAAATGCTAATGCAAGAGCACATGTTTCAACAAACAATTTAGTCAGAACAATTCTTTTCCTCTTTCGTCTTTTATTTTCTTCCTTTATCCTCTCAATCAACTCCAATTGATCCGAGATTGGGCTGTACAATTCAGTTTTATTATCTAGATGTAAAACATTGTAGCAAGACATTACATGCAGAAATGCATAGCAAAAATAGGGGATTTCAGCCATATACCTTCACTGGCCTGCAGATCGACGGACAGTTCACAAATCTGCAAAATACATAAACAAAAACTTGGTTAATAATAGAGAACAGAAAAATCCTCACATGAACCAAGTTACAGGTACAAGACAGTAGTTGGGCGCCATGGGTTGGTCCGCTGGTGTAGGAAAGGAGAAGGGTACATGGGGTGGGCGCGGCGCATAGGGAGAAGGCCCGAGGCGGAGCGCCCGTGGCCAGAGGAGACCTGCGCCCCTGCCGTCGCAACCCTGCTGGTGGTCGCCGTGGTCCTCTGGACGCCGACAAGATGCGACCTAGACCGGGGAGGGGATAGGGTGAGGAGGACGGGACGGGGCAGAAGCGGACCGGGGAACCGACGCCTACGCCGCCGCGGTCCTGCTGGTGCTCGTCGGCGAGGTCCTCGTGGTGGCCACCAAGATGCGCGAGGACGGCGATGGGAACAGGAGAAGGAAGCAGGGAAGGAGATGGGTAGAGGAGCAGGGAGCGGGGCCGAATCGAACCTGGGGGTGGCCGCCGAGCTCCCTGTGGTCGCCGCCAACCTCCCTGGTGGTGGTCGCCGCCGAGCTCCTTGTCTCCTTCTCTTTTTTTTACTCGAGGACGAGGGGATAAGGCAGTGAAGGGGTGCGTTTTGCAGGAAAGCGGCTTCGGAGGAAATCGGAGCGCTAAGGCTCCGTATAGTTGGAGGGAAGTTTTGATGGGAGCGAATACGACGCTGAATTTGGTCTTGTTTCCGAGCAGTAATTCACAGTCCAACCAAACAGCTGAATTGTAATCCAGGGAATACCAAATCCATTTCAGGCACCTTAATTCGGACATCCAAACGCGCCAACAGCTGTTTTGATGATGTTTTCGAGAGGTACGACCGTGCCTCTCGCGGAAGCAAAACTATGGCTCTCACGGAATAAAAGAAAAGCGTGTTTTTTTGTTTCTGAGAGGGCCTCTCGCCAAAGCAAAACCATGCCTCTCATGAAAGAGAAAAAAAAAAGAGAAAACACTTTTTTTTCAATTCCGAGAGGAATGATCGTGCCTCCAGCGGAAGCAAAAGCGTGTCTTTCACAGAAAGAAAAAAAAACGTGTTTTGTTGTCCGCTTCTGAGGGGCACGGCTGCGCCTCTCGTGAAAGCAACATCGTGCCTCTCACGAAAGAAAAAACATATTTTTTATGTAAAAATTTGTCCGATTTTTTTTGTCGAAAAGCTAAAAGGACTGGTGGAAAATCAAAAAGCAAAAATAAAAACATCTAAAAAACTAAAAACACAAGCAGAAAAATAATAAGAAAAAACAAATTTCTAAGGGAGCATTTAGAACGTCCCACCCTAAGTGTCAATTAGTTGCTACCAGACTGGGGGTATGTGTTTGGTAGAGGACAAAATCACTGTTCTGGCCTTATGAGCAATCTTTGTCGCAAACTGAGCTCGACATGAAAGTATTTCACGATCTGACCCTTTTAGCAACGCCACAGCCCGCGGCGTTGCCGCTCAACATAGAAACGCCGAGCAAGGTCACGTTTCTACTCCACATAAACGCCGAACTAGCTCGCGTTCTTTGCCCGAACCAAATGGCGTCGCCACGACATGGCATCTTTGGAAACGCCAGGACCGTTGGCGTTTCTAACTTGTCTACAAACGCCAGAGGGCATGGCTTTTCTGGCCTTGATACATCGGAGGCCTATGTCGGGCGATGAAAAACAGTCCGACGCTCACGCTGCAAATAATGCGCCTTGTAGGCTAGGCTGTAGGCTGGTCACTGGTGGACATGCATGCTTGCACGGCTGCTAACAATGCGCTGCACCACAGTCAATTTCTTGCAGGCTAGGCTATAGGCTGGTAGACATGCATGCTTCTTGCAGAATCGCCACAGTCTATTTCTTGCATGCAAAGCAAAGAAAAAGGAGCATGCAATGACACGTATTGGTGATAAAAAATAGGAGCATGCAATGGCACGTAGTGGTAAAGTAAAAATAGGTAACCATTATTCACAACATGATCTAGGGAAATGCCCAATGATTCCTGGCGGCAAGCATGCATGTGTAGCGTGAGACTATTTTGTACAACCCGGCATAGACATCTGCCGCCTCTGCATGCGGCCACTGTATCAAGGCCAGAAACGCCATGCCCCATGGGCGTTTGTAGACAAGCTAGAAACGCCAGTGGCCTTGGCGTTTCCAACGTACCACATCAGCGATCGATGCCAGTTCGGCCTGGACAGCAACGTGAGCTAGCTCGGCGTTTCCATGTGGAGCAAAAACACTGGCTAGCTCGACGTTTCTATGTGGAGGAGAAACGCCACGATCTGTGGCGTTGCGAAAAGGGTCAGATTGTGAAATAATTTCGTTCAGAGTTTATTTTGTGTCTAGTTTCCAGACAAGGTCAGAATAGTGATTTTGGCCTTTCGTAGACAACTAACGACACTGGTTGATAGCGAGCACACGTCGATATACCGCTTAAAGCATTCCTATAGGCCAGTTCCTACTTAGCGCTGGTTTCTTCGTTATCGATTCACAGTGCTCACGCGTGCTGTGATTTAACAGTCTGTATAACTTCTGCACTTCCACTTTTGTGAAGCTAGTGCCTAGTAGACAAATTTGGCTTTTCTTTTCTACGTTTTCTGCTTGGGGTTTTCTACTGGCTTTTGTTTTTCTTCTTTTATTTGTTTGTTTCTTTTTTTAACATTAATATTTTTAAACCACAATTTGTTTTCAATTCATGAATATTTTTTTCGAATTTACAAAAAACAAACCCATGAATTTTTACGAATTGTTACCATGTTTCCTCTCGAAATAGGGTTTCCCCCGCTTTGTATTATAAAGCAAACATCACCGGTACAAGCAGATAGGTGCTGGGACGGAAGCAGCACAGGCACGCCCAAAAAAAGAAAGAGAAAAAGAAAAGAAACAAATGCCGACACCATCGGATCAACAAAAACGAAGAAACTTCGCGACAGCCGTGCCCACCGGGGATCCTCCACTAAGCTCCTATACTCCGAAGCGCCAGTACCAATCAACACCTCCAAGAAGGGACGCGACGATGACGACGCTGCTGCCAAGGGTTTCCCTCGGTACGCGACGAGGAGAGAGGAAGGGTACCTTCGACGCCCTCCAGGAAGGTTCGGCGACACCCTCTGGCACCACCGCGTCGGAGCCGGCTTGGCCGACAGGGATTTCTCCCGACCCCAACCTTCACCTCGGGCGCTCCGAAGCACGCCACCAAACAAACCACCACTCTGCGCCAAAACGTGCTTCCGCGTCGTCTCACCACGGCCCTGCGAAAGAGGCTTGCACAATGAAGAAGAGGAGCCGGGACTCGCGACAGCAGCATCGTCGGCACGCGGGAGGGCCCAACCTCCGCCGTCAACGACAAAACCGACCGGACATGACAACACGAGCATACCGGTCCCATGGGCCCACAGGTCCAGCTGGGTCCTTAGATGCCCGTAAAGCTCCCGCCTTCACGCTGCAGAAGGCATGCCGTCGGCGCCACCACCCCGAGTCCGAGCCGCTCCTCCTCCGCGCCACGCAGAGGACGTCGCAGCCACGCCAATGGTCAACCCGCTAGGACCCAGATGGAGCCGGGAGGGCCCAGATCTGGGCCGGGGGCGCGCCGCCAGCCAGCGCTTTATGCTGTTTTTTCATTCGTTTTTCCCTTTTATGTTTTTTTTACCTTCTTATATTTGATAATATTGTAAGTATGTATTTCCAAACTTAATTTACGTGCATTTTAAAAACATTACCGCATATCTAAAAATATTAATGCAGTGTAAAACATTTTTGTGCAACTTAAAAAAATCGTGCCATTAAACAAAATACTCGTGCAATTTTAAATAAATCAAATAATTTAAAAACAATTCATGAAATTTTAATAAAATGTTCACAAAAAATTTAAAAATTGCTTGTGTAATTTTGAAAATAAATGGTTGACCCATCAAAAAATGACATCTAAAAAACTTCACTTTCGAAAATATGTTTGATGACATTTAAAAAATATCATGAAACATAAACATTTGTTCACGCAATTTTAGAAAAAAAAATCATAAAATGTGAAAATGTACGTGCCATTATAAAAATGTTCTAACTTCTAAAATATTGTTTGCACGTTTTTAAAAACTGTTGAGGATGTTTCTGAAAATTTTCGAACATGTATTTAAAAATACTTACCATGTTATTAAGAAATGCTCAATGTGCATTTTACAAATACTAATTGTGCATTAATAAAATGTTTAACTGGTTAAAAAATGTTTAAACCTCTATTTAAAAACATGATTCTTGGCAAAAAATTATGTAAAATATTCAAAGTTTTTGAAAAAGGTCAATATGTGTTTGCAAATTGAAGAAAAAAAAAACCAATGGAAAATAAAGAAAAAGGTCAATATGTAGGAGCTCCCCTCGATCGTGTGCTCGATCAGGCGACGTACGAACCCAGGTAATATAAATGAGCTACAGTTCTCGACCGGGTCGGCCCAATCGTAGACCCCCTGTGCGTGCGAGCGACAACCTGCCGCAGAGAGCGGTAGGTAGGAGCTCCCCTCGATCATGTGCTCGATCAGGCGATTTACGAACCCAGGTAATATTAATGACCTACCGGACTATGCGGGACGAAATTAAGAATATCACCTTGGTTTAATAGTAGGTATAGATAGTTTTTAATCTGCAAAGATTTTTTAAACCACAAAAAATTTCAATTCATGAATATTTTTTCAATTTTGCAAAAAAATACAAACCCATGATTTTTTACAAATTTTTAACATGTTTCAAAACTATGGACATTTTTACCAATTAAAAAAATGTTTTTACATGTACATTTTTTCAACCTGTGAATTTTTTATAGAAGATACAACGGTCAACGGACAAATACACTACTGGTCAACAAAAGGGGAAGACCTGAGTGAGCAAAGAGGACACATTGGTGGACCGGGCCACGGGAGTGGGCATGAGAGATCCAGTTGGATCGCTTTTTCTTGCGGCAATCTCGTGAAGCTTTATTATAACTTCACAATGTTTACAGGGACAATCAAAATATCTCCGGGGTGTTCTAACCAAAAATGATGGCCCACCCCTAAATTAAAAGTATGCTCCACAAAATTGTGAGCCAGTTGGGTAGCTAGCATCTAAGGCACTGACTAAGAGCTTCAGCATCAAGATATCGCTTGCAAGCGCCCGCTAATTGGGCCAGGTCCAATGTGCAACACAGGCCGAGACTCGCACTACGCATGTTCTTTTTCATTTGTTTTCCTTTTTTTTGTTTTACCCTTTTATATTTGATAATATTCTAAGTATGTATTACCAAAATTAATTTACAAAAAATTCAAAAACATTTACCACATATCTAAAAATATTAATTCAGTGTAAAAAAATGTTTGTGCAACTTAAAAAAATTCACGCCATTCAAAAAAGGTATGAAAAATGCTCATGTCATTTAAAATAAATCATGGAATTTTATAAAATATCCAAGTTGGTCACATAATTTCTCAAATAAATGGTCGACACATTCAAAAAATTATTCATGACCTCTGAAAAATGTTCGCTTGTTTTAAAATATGTTTGATAACATTTAAAAAGATATCAGGAAGTGTAAACATGTGTTCATGAAATTTTAGGAAAAAATCATGACATGTGAAAATGTACGTGCCATTATAAAAATGTTCTAGCACTTAAAATAATGGTTGCATGTTTTGAGAAAATGTTGATGATGTTTCTGGAAAATGTTCAAACATGTTTTTAAAAATGCTCACTATGTTATAAAAAAGTTCAGTGTCTATTTTACAAATACTAAATGTGCATTTATAAAGCATTTAACGTGTTTCAAAAAAATGTTTAAACCTGTATACTAAAACATGATTTTTCTGAAAATTATGTAAAATATTCAAAGTTTTGAAAATGTCAATATGTATTTGCAAATTGAATAAAAAACAAAAACCAATAGAAAATAAAGAAAAAGATAGATAAAACAGGCAAGAAAGAAGCTTTTAAGACGTCCATTGAAGCTTTTCAAAACCTCTCCCAGAAAACAATAGGAAATCACGTTACTGAGCCAGTCCAGACCCAGTCACGACGAAAACCCTTAAGGCGGGATGGTGCTCTATCTCGCAGTAGGCGAGATATACACCGACGCTGGTTAGAAAGTGTGGATCTAGTGGGCAGCACATGAGAGAGAGAGAGAGAGAGTAGTTTTTTCTTTCAGAGATGGATCTAAAGCCCAAAAGGCAAAAAGCTGACAAAAAGCCCACCCACTCTCGCAGAGCGGACACCGCGTCCGCGTGCCCGGTGCGTGCGCGCACGCCATTCGCGTCGCGCTAGTGCGGCCGCGGCTTTCTTTCTTTCTTCCTTCCTTCCCCTTTTTCCTCCCAGAAGAAAAGCTTAAGCCACTTTGCACTAGCCATGACATGTGGGTCCCGCGCTCGCTGTGGCCCGGCCGCTCAGCGGTGGAAGATGGCGACGGAAAAGTTGCACCAAAACCCCTCGCTCCACGGCGCACTCACTCGTCAAGAGGAGAGGAGGAATGTGCGCGAGGACAACGACGACGGCGGCACGCTCGAGGGTCTCTCCCTCCTCCGCTCCGTAGCGTAGTCCCCGGCTCTCCGCTCGCCGCCCGCGCGCGGATCCGCCGCCGCTATGGATTTCCTCTGCCCCGGCGATCCGACGGTACGGCTCCTAAACCCCTCGCGCGCGCCGGATTTCCCCCTTTTTCGAATGCGCGCGTTGTTGATCAGGACGCGGTGGTGGTTTCTGCAGGTCTGGGACGGGAGGCGTTTCGCTCCGTGCTTCGCGGATTTATATCCTTTTTCCTCCTCCTTCGTTGTGCGGGTGGTGACGATCGGAAATCGTTTTTGGCTTTGCTGCTCCTTAATTTTCCTCCGCGTCGCACGGTGCTGGGGCTCGGGGGGAATGTGGTCGCCGCGGTCGCCGTCCTGGCGCTCTTCATCGCCAAGAGGAACGAGTCCAGAGCCGAGGTACTGGTCCGATTGGGTTCAGAACTGATTAAATGCTCTGGTTACTTAGTTCGTATCAAAGTAAATAGTAATCGATACTTGTAGTGGATACATGGTTGATGGCACCAACTTATTACTTGCTGATGCGGCATCGTAGCACCGAGCAAAATCGCATACAAGTTCAGTTCAGTTTGCCTGCAATTGGGCCTCTGGAGTTTGAGGATGTCTAAAAATCACCAAGACAGTTAACTAGTGACAGAGACAACATATATGATTATTTGCGGGACCTGTCATTCTCAAGGTGTTATTATTGTCTGTTTGCAAATTATAGGACAGTCGGATGCTGACAGCTATTTCTTATAGGCAGAGCATTTATGTATTTATACTGTTATACTAATCTAGAGTGTTGCGTTTACTTTCTGTTAAACAATAGGTTTAAACAGGGGTTCAGTTAATAATATGCTGAAGGATGAATTGCTAGGTCTACCTTCGGGTACTATGCAACTTGCATGCAGTATTTCAGAACTCACTAAAGGTCTTTGTTGCCGGTTGGTTGTTCTACCAATTGGAGTGCTGAACTCAAAGGTTCTAGCTAATGATCTGTTTGATGTTTCTAGTGGATAACAACGGCAATGCTACACGTACAAACGATTTACAGGCTTTTACAGGAGGGTTAACCTTGATTGGTCAATAGGTGAGCGGGGCGGCCCACCCCCCTGAAAATCAGGGGGAGAGAGGTTTGTGATTGGTTGTTAGATGGAAGGAGCGTGTAAAAGCATGTAAGTCTTTGTATGTCTAGCATTTTTGGGATAACAAATATGCCCTGTTTGAATAAGTGGAGAACTGAGAGTTGCTTAAATGTTGCAGAAGTTTAATCATCAAATATGCCCTGATTGCAACGATAGTTGATTAGACTGCAATTAGCGATTATAGTTTTATACACTGTTATTACTTTTTGCCATGTTCTTTTAATGATTATAATTTCACACGCTGCTTCAGAACGTCAGGAGACGTGTACCAGAGAAGTTGTTTGTGTTCGGCATACCTAGCTTTGCAGCCTGCCTTTCTCTGCTTGGACTAATTGTGCTTGTGAAGAAGAAAATTGAAGGGATAGATGTCCCAAACCACGAATCATTCTTCAGATGCTCGCAGTTTCTTGCATGGGTAAGAGGCTCATTACAATAACGATCTACACGCTATTCTTTTCCAGCCGGCCATTATAGTCTGTCCTTTGAATAGGTAGCTGTTCTTATCTCTGCCAATGGCCCTTGGTCCGAAATACTAAGCAACCCAATCATATGCATCTGCTGGATGTTGAAGATTCTTCTAGAGATACCTCATTTGCAATACAAGCTTACAGAAATGAAGGTATTCCATTTTACACACAATCTGCCGTCTTTTCTTCCCTTTGAGTGATGCTTCTTTGCTATGGAGTTATGACACTCTTCTCTACGATTTTCTGCTGTATTATGATAACCTACAAATTCTCAGTCCATTCCACTGTTTCTTTAGCTGGCATGCTACTGCAAGTTACATATAAATTAACATGAAATGGCAGCTACAAAAATAGAAGCATCTAGTTTATGCTCTGTTTTGGTATTCATTACAGGCAATGGCATATGTTACGGAGATCATCTCATTCTCTACATCAATTACATTTGGACTTTTTCTTATTGTCATAACTGCAGTACGCAAATTATGCAACAAAAGGTAACTGGTTTGTAAATCACCTACATCACATTATTGTTTTTATTAATGCATTAATCGGTTTTTATCTTTTAGGAATTAGGAGTTATACTTGGAGCAAGCATGTTGCTTATCATGAAATGCAACCTAAGTCATTGGTATATCATGTATAAATAACTTATGCTTAGTCATTCTAATTAGTACATTCTTGCGCTTTATTTTAATCTTACCATGCTCTATTTTATTTTGTTATTGCTAAATGAGGCAAAGTCAAACTACAACTGTAATTTGTTTTGGATCCATGCAGGCTGCATCCTCTATTTAACTTTAACCTAGGCACGCTAGACAATTCTTTTGCCAAGCACAGCAACCTAGCTACTCTGTTGAATAACCAACCCTGTGTTGTTATTCATCGTTATAAATCATACTGAGCTGTGTTCCCCACAATTCATGTAAAGCTGTGTGCTGTGTTGTTCTCTTTCAGAGAAGTTAACTCTATCGAAGCTCCCCTCATTCCGAACAATGAAAATTCTGAGGCTGAAAATGCAAACTTGGTATGACGTTTTTGTAATCCCTTTTTGAGTTCCTGTTGTACATTCAGGATGTGTCCAATTTCTTATGTTATAAATGCATAATTTTGCCTAAACTTGTCAAGCTAATGTTAACTTTTCTTGTCAAAAATATATGGCATCTTTGTTTTGAGAGCAAGTGATTTGTGCGATACAAATGGCATCCCTGTATTGGGTGCAGGTGTCAACCCCAAACAGCTGAAAACTCCAACTGACAATTGCAAACATGGCAGGAATAGTTGAATCAATATTAAGGTTATGCCATCCTATAATCCACACCTGCAAACATGTTCCTCTAAAACCATGCCAATATGTTAATGTAAACCTTTGGTGTATGAGAAAAAAATGTTCCTGCTACTTGATTATTTGTAATTTGGACACTGGTATTTCACTTCTATTAACCAAATTACGTAGTTCAGGTTCTGAGTTTCTCTATGCTTTATGTCCTGTCCTCTCAGGTAAATAAGCAGCACAATGTTTGGGAACTGTTGACTTTTAAGTCTGTTAATCCAATGATGGACATTGGTATCAGAAGACAACTTGACTTCACAGATCTACTTGAATTACCCGCTGAGCTCAGAACTGCTTCCTGTTATGACAAACTTCTGTCTTCCTGGACCGCTGAACATCAAAAATACCATGCTGATTCTTCTCTACTTAGAGCTATGTTTTACGCTTATGGATGGTCCTACTTACGTTTGGGCATACTAAAGGTACCTTTTTAAAATTATTATAGATCAGCTGAGTAAATTTATGTCGTATATATGAATTAGTTGTTCGGGCTTGTAATATTATTAAAGAGGGCGAGGGATTTATGACACAGAAGTGTATGATCTCTTTCTGCATCCCCCCTTCTATAGCCATGTTGCATAAAATGACCATATTAATCAAGTTACAAAAAAAGGATTATCATATTGCTATTGAGAACTCCATGTACTAAATGTTGGGATGAATTTTATTAATTTGATACGTGTCCTGTGACAGACAGCTTTGTGATTAATATATTGCTAGCACTTCACAAAAAGGAGGTTGATATACTTGGTTAATAATTTTTATCTTGTTCAATGTATGCTGGCAAAATTATTGCTTAGAATGAACCCTACATTCAAAGATTGTTTTGTTTTCTAATACATTATCATAATTTCCGTTCGTGCAGGTGGTAAATGACAGTATCAGTTTTGTAAGCCCACTGCTACTCAACAAGTTCATAAAGCTTATTCAAGAAGGTGTTGTTTCCTAAAAATCTACAAGGCTTTCCACTAAAAATTTCTAGGATAATAACTGCAATGTTCCTCTGGCACTAAAACTTGCACTATACAGAGTGTTTCATTAGTTTGCTTCACATGGATGGCTCAGGAAAACCAAAGATGATCAGCAAATATTCTCACAAGCTTTTTAGAAGTACTCCCTCCGTCTCAAAATATAAGAACGTTTTTGACACTAGTGTAGTGTCAAAAACGTTCTTATATTTTGGGACGGAGGGAGTGGTTCTTAGGATTCTGCTGGTAGTTCTTGTAGAAGCACTGCATAATATGTTGGGATTCATCAATAAATAAACTACAAGATGTATTAAACAACAGGGTATCTGAATAATGTTTCTTATCAAAGTAGCATCCATTATACTGGTTTTTAGCCATGTAAATAAACCAAGCTACATATTCTGGTATTTATCAACATTTCTTTCATCAGGTTCCGTTGGCATGGATGGATATATTATTGCCATTTCCCTAGGATTGACTTCGATTATCAAGTAAATCTTCTCACCACAAATTAATTGTGCGTTTTTGTGTGATTTGGAAGTCTAGCTAGACACATTATTCTTAACTCAGTCTTAGATACTGATGAGCTACGAGTGAATTTTGCAGCAAAAATAGTGACAATTTATGAAAATAATTTTTTTTATTTCGACTTCACCTTGAGTGTTGGTTCCATATTAGTTTTTTCTTTAAATTTGAAAGTGTAGACATTGTTTTTAACCGAGTCTTAGACACTTATGCATTATAGGTGAAATTGTGGTAACATAGTCACAGTTTATGAAGATGAAAATTTTATTTTTGATACTTCAACAAGAGTGACGAGTCTTTCTTTTAACAGAAAGTGATGAGTCCACTTTATGTATTGAATTTATTGAGATTCACAGTATGCCTTCAATTTCATTTTGAACGAAATAAGCTTTCAGTTTAAAAGTTGCAAACTGCGTAAGCCTTTTATTCACTGGCGGACAGGTTATGTGATAGGCATTGTGGTCTTCTCATGTTATCTTCTGAAGAATGCTGCATCATGCCGTACACTTGTACTGGTGTCACATGCTCATTTTACAGCTGCTTTAGCTAAATTGGTTTCGTCCTGAATGGAATAAGTATGATAATAAAGATGACTTCACCAGTTATAGTTTCTGACCTCTTGTGGTATTACGACTGTGGTTTTTACTTGTCGTAATGACCATACTAAATAGTGAAACGAGATAAATGCTGAACAATTATTTCCAGATGATTAACCACTTGTGCATCTTTTCAAATCTCATTAGTAATTAACTTCATTCAATTTCTGTTTCACCATTTGCTAGGTCATTTTTAGATACCCAGTACTCCTTTCGTCTTGCAAAGCTCAAGTTGATGTTGCGATCAAGCATGATGGGAATAGTTTACCGGAAGGTATGCCTACTGTAATTCTGTTAAAAAGAAAAAATCTAAGCAAAGAACATTGCAGTCTGCTTGCATTGTACAATAATAGTTAATTAAACTGGTCATGAGGACATATTACTAAGATGTTCGTATGCATCTTGGCTACTATTCACTTCCCAAGAACGATAGGAATCATCATCTAGGACACTAGGTCACCATTTCCTGACATTCAATATGGATCCAATGAGTAGTTTGTATGATAGCTCATGTTTTGTTTAGGCCATTCTTGTGAGATTGTACAACAGTTGTAGCATATCTTCTGTTGCTGGCTGCTGCTGTAAAATGTTTTTTTGTTCTTAAAAATCAACAAGGAATTTTGTAACAACTTCCAGTAGACTTGAAGCATCATTCAAACATTACTTGACTTACCTTTGTCCCTTTTCAATTTGTATGTGCCTTAAAAAAACAGTGTCTATGCCTCAGTCTATCTGAGCGTTCTAGGTTTTCTGAAGGAGAGATTCAGACCTTCATGTCTGTTGACGTTGACCGCACAGTAAACATATGTAACAATCTTCACGATGCTTGGAGGTATTTCATTCTCTACTGATTCTTGGCTATTACGGACTTAAATTGTATGCTTGTGCCGCCTTAATTAATTGCAGAATTGCACACTTTGGTGTTTGGTTAGCTTCCCATTGCAGATTGGACTTGCTCTTTACCTACTGTATACACAAGTCAATTATGCATTTCTATCTGGACTTGCAATAACAATCATACTGATACCAGGTATTGCTATTTTTCTAATTGTTTAATGTGAACTGGGTTTCCGTATATCTCGAGAGACTTCCCAGGTCATAAATCCCATTTTTTTTCATGTTACTTGTAGATCATTCTTCAGCCTCTCACTTCATCAATGTCTCCGTTTGTCTGGGGCATTGACAGATACATCCTCCTATGCTAGCGCTAACACATAAAAATGTGCATCTTAAAGCAACCATGATTTCATAAATATTGCATCACGTCATGCTAGGCCTTTCTTAATCATTACTTCAAGATTTATGTTAAAATTGTGTCATCAAAACACTGCCATATTTTACAGTGAACAAATGGATTTCTACAAGGATTGCTACTGCCACACAAAAAATGATGAAGCAAAAAGATGAGAGGTGAGATAAGCAATTCTTCTCTTACTATCGTGGAACAAAGAAACTATTGTCTTAATTGAATAATAGGAATGGAAAAAAGTTTGAATAATTGTGCAAAAATGTCTGTTGCTATTTTTCTGTGGACAGGATAAGTTGTGCAGGAGAACTCTTAGCACACATTAGAACAGTGAAGATGTACAGCTGGGACAAACTATTCACTCAACGCTTGAATAAAAGAAGAGAACTAGAAGTGAAGCATCTTGCGGTGTGCAGTTGCTTGTCAGCAATTTTTAAATTTCTATCAAGTTGCATTTTTGGCACTAGAACTCACAGGTGCTTCTTTTCCTGACAGACTCGAAAATATCTGGATGCATGGTGTGTCTATTTCTGGGCAACCACGCCAACATTGTTCTCCCTTTTCACCTTTTCCATATTTGCAATAATGGGCCACTCACTGGATGCCGCCACGGTAAAGCAATATCTTGAATTATGTGTTTGAAACGTGCCCTCGGGTCTCGGGGTGTGACAAAAACTGCATACATTTATTCCTTCTTACAGGTTTTCACTTGTGTCGCACTCTTCAACACATTAATATCTCCCTTAAACTCATTGCCATGGGTTATTAATGGGATGATTGATGTAAGTTAGATGATCTCTATCTGCTATTGTAATGCCAGATGCATCTCTACCACTGTAACCTTACCTGTATTCTCTGGTATTGCAGTCTGTTATCTCTAGCAGAAGATTGCACAACTATTTGTCTACTCCAGAGCATTGCTCTTCCGAGTTGACCATCTCAAGTGACGTTGTAAAGGATGATTCCAACAGACATACTGAAACAATATATGATCCCACAGCTGTTATAATCAGGAACCTATGTTGTTCTTGGTCTAGTACCTCCACTGTTGAGCCCCAAATAATTCTCAGAGACATATCTCTGCAGCTACAGAAAGGCCTCTTCATTGCAATCGTAGGCGAGGTGATTTTTAAAATTGTATAATTATCCTACTGCTTTCTTTGAATATTTCTCTTTTAGTTGGTGAAAGAATACCTTGGGGATACTGTATTACTGGCTGAAAATCATATTTGAATTTGCAATACTATTACCAGTGACACCTTCTTAAATTTTCATTGCCACACTTTTTTTCTTTTCTCCAGCTTCATCGATTCTCTGACACTTCTATAATGCAAATTTGCGTTTGATTTGGATACTGATAGTTGGATAGGGAACTTTCACAAGGCTTTCTATTAAGCACCTTAATTTGCCAAGAGGAGTAAAAATAACCACTCTTGTAGAGTGTTGTGGCTATTGCAGTTGTTTTCTGTTAATTGGAAAAATAATAATATCATGTTCATTTTCAGGTTGGTTCAGGCAAGTCATCTTTGCTGAACTCTATTATTGGGGAGATGTCTGTCATCAGTGGTTCTATTAACTCATGCGGTTCAATTGCATATGTACCACAGGTTGTACTTTATGATTTAGAGATGGTTAAGATTCGCAGTTGAACTGCATAAAACTTGAAATTTTCATTGATTTTTGTAGGTACCTTGGATATTATCTGGGTCTTTACGGGATAACATTTTGCTTGGAAAAGGATTTGACACAAGGAGGTAGATTATTGAAATGTTAGCTTTACCAATAAGAATCACTTGTTCTGCTAACGGTGGTGCTTTTTTTTATTATTTTTCTTAAAAGCTGAATTACATGGTGTTTATTGTGTCTTATTTTAATTATTATTCTGTGTTGGAGCATTTATGTAGATATGAAGAAGTAATACAAGCATGTACCCTTGATGTTGACATCTCAACAATGATTGGGGGAGATATGTCACATATTGGAGAGAAAGGTCTCAACTTATCGGGTGGACAGAGAGCCCGTCTAGCATTGGCAAGGTCATATTAAAAACATTGTGCAGTTGACACTGGAAAGTACAAAGTTTTTGCACTAACAACGTGATCATATACTTGCAGGGCTTTGTATCATGACTCTGATGTATACTTGTTCGATGATATACTTAGTGCAGTTGACTCACAGGTTGCTTCATGGATCCTCGAAAAAGCCATTATGGGACCACAAATGAAGCAAAAAACACGATTATTAAGCACCCACAATCTCCAGGTAATGATTTAATGATCTCACCAAAACAAATTGTAGCATGTTGTTCTAAATACATGAAACGAGCATTTAATTTGATAGCAAGAAAATGAAGATAGCTTCCACTAAAACAACAACAACGTTTCCTTTTTTCTTCAGGCTATTTATTCTGCAGATATGATTGTGGTCATGGCTAATGGATTTGTCAAATGGTTCGGGAAATTGGACAGTTTCTTGGCAACTCCATATTCAAAAATATCTAATCCAGATAGTTCATCTGCTATCTCAGCAACAAGTTCACAAAAAAATAAAGGACCAAGCACCTCTGAATTCAACACTAAAGATATGCTTGACAATGGTTCAGTGGTTGATCAGGAGGAACAAAGAGATCAGACTGAAGCAGAGGGCAGGAAAGAAGGCATGGTTGAGATAATTGTGTACAAGTGAGTTGTTTTGCAATATTGTTGATTTACTGCATTGAATAGTGGAAGCTTCTTAAACTTCCTACTACGACTAAACCGAAATGATTATTTCTACAGAAAATACGCAACACTTGCAGGGTGGTCAATGGTATTTCTGATATTTGTGACTGCATTCTTAATGCAAGCATCTCGTAATGGCAATGATCTTTGGTTGACTTACTGGGTGGATAGCAGCTCAGGCACCAATAACACAAGATTTTATCTGGTAAGAGTGCTCTCTATCTAAGTCTACTGAATTTGAACAGTTATTATCATAAACATGTTATCTATATCTGGTCACTCAGAACAGAAGGCAGTGTGTGAAATAAATAAGATCTGATGTGCATTTATGCTCATTCAAGATTTTGATCTCTGTAGACTATCCTTGCTGGGTTTGGCATAATCAACTCCTTTTTCACACTGGGAAGGGCATTTTCTTTTGCATATGGCGGTCTGTGTGCAGCAATTCAGATACATGCCGATCTTCTTGGCAGTCTAATCGGTGCCCCGGTTTCTTTTTTCGACCAAAATCCCAGTGGCCGAATACTGAATAGGTTAGTATGTCAGGAATCTTCAGCAAACTCTGCAATACAGAAACACCCTTGATGAACTTTATGAACTTCCAGATTATCGTCAGACCTCTACACTGTTGATGATTCTCTTCCATTTATCCTCAATATATTTGTGGCCAACTTCTTTGGCTTACTTGGCACCCTTGTTGTTTTGTGTTATTCACAGGTAAATATGCAATAGTTTTACTATAATTCTAATGTGGGCCAACATTATATTCAAATAAACCAATTCACCTAGCTTGTAACTCATGAACGTTCCCACACAGGTTATGTTTCTACTCATCTTAGTCCCTCTCTGGCTTATCTACAGCAAAGTGCAGGTACTGTTATCGATTTCCTTAGTTTGTGCTTTTCTTCACTAAGGCTTAGGTCCTTAACATTCTTCCAATTTTTGATATATAACATGCATTGAGAATGTTCGAACAATTTTATGTAGTGATAAACTGATTGGCACTTACCCCGCCAAAAAAAAACCTGATTGGCACTTATGGTATCAACTATAAAGTTCTACTGCATAACATGCGTTTCAGGAGAGCCTTCCACAAAACTGAAAACAGACTGCAAGGAGCTCATGTATAGTGCAGAACTCATCTTGTTAGCCTAAATGCATTTACAGTGTGGAATCTGATTCTTTCGCACTGTACATATGCTCTACTTTTGGAGAAACAAATTAACATTCTGTGCAGTTCTATTACAGGTCGACATCACGTGAAGTAAGACGGCTTGACAGTGTTGCTCGTTCACCTATCTATTCATCTTTTACAGAGACACTTGATGGTTCATCAACGATAAGAGCATTCCAAAAGGAGGTATGTTAATTACATCAAGACTATTGAAAATTATATGAAGGATACCAGAGCCTTTACCTTCATTTGAACCTTGCTGTTACTCCCTCCGTTCCTAAATATAAGACCTTTTAGAGATTTCACTATGAACTACATACCGATGTATATAGACATATTTTAGAGTGTAGATTCACTCATTTTGCTCCGCGTCTAGTCTATAGTGGAATCCATAAAAAAGTCTTACATTTAGGAATGGAGGGAGTAGAACTTTAAAGCTCGAGTGGCTTGTGTTGATATGATTTGTTCAAGATACTGACGGTAAAATACACAGGGTTTTTTCTTAGAGAGGTTCATCCAACAACTGACACTATATCAGAAAACATCCTACTCTGAGCTTACTGCTAGTCTGTGGCTCTCATTAAGACTCCAGGTATAATTCTTTGTCAAGGGATAGTAACTTCATCTTCTGTTATGAAACCATGAATCTTTCTCTATTAGTTAAGCCTATTGCGCAGTCAATGTATTAACTAGGAGATCACTTTAGTTGTTGGCAGGGTTGATCATTTTATTCATCGCTGTGATTTCCGTTGTTGGCTTCCATAGCAACTCTCCTGTTAAGTTTGCTACACCTGGACTGGTAAGTATGACAGGGAAGAAATTACCAACTCCAGGCTCATTTTTTTATATTTCTGTTCCTGTTGAAAATATTGGTATGTTTGAACTATATAGAATTTAAGATAGAGAAAATACACTGCAGGTTGGCCTGGCGTTATCGTATGCAGCACCTGTCGTATCACTGTTGAATAGCTTCTTAACCACTTTTACAGAGACAGAAAAGGAAATGATCTCTGTTGAGAGGGTTGTTGAGGTAAAAAGCCAAGAAATATTCTGCCTGTTAGTGACAAGCATATTTTCCTCTAATAATTCAATAATGCTTGCAGTATGTCGATATACCTCAAGAAGAACTCCAGGGATCAGAATCTCCTGATAGAAGTTGGCCAACAGAAGGGAAGATTGAGTTTGAGCATGTAACTCTAAGGTACAAAGCGGATCTACCACCGGCTTTGAATGAAATATCATTCCATATTGAATCTGGCATGCAGGTATGGTAACTGTCTGCACATTCTTATTGAGTCATTCAGAAAACTACCATTAAACTGCCCTGGTTTCTTAGGTTGGAATAATAGGAAGGACCGGAGCAGGAAAATCCAGTATACTGAATGCACTTTTCCGTTTAACTCCAATCTGCAATGGTCGCATCTTAGTAGACGGTTTTGATGTGGCCAAAGTTGCTGTCCGAGATCTTCGTGCACATTTTGCAGTAGTACCCCAGAGTCCGTTTTTGTTTGATGGTTCTTTGAGGTAAGCTATTAGTTGCTCTTATTTCTCTCTTTTCTGGCTTCTACTCCCTCCGTTCCAAATTACTCGTCGTGGTTTTAGTTCGAACTAAAACCACGACGAGTAATTTGGAACGGAGGGAGTACAAGTTTGTGGGCATTGGTTGGACATTTATTTAGAGAACTAAACAGAGAAACCCATGCCCAGCATTCTAATTTTGAGTTGACAAACAGGGAAAACCTAGACCCTTTCGGTATAACAACAGATATCAGGATATGGGAAGCTCTTGAAAAATGCCATATGAAGGCAGAGATAGAATCAATAGGAGGACTCGATATCCATGTGAAAGAAAGTGGTGGATCCTTTTCAGTAGGCCAGCGACAACTCCTATGTCTCGCCCGTGCCATCCTAAAATCATCAAAGGTACCCGTAGTACGTTGGTATTTTCAAACTTTCTGCAAATTTCATCAGCAGCAAAAGCTTATGATGTTAAGTTGTGTGCCACGTAGTTGCTCAAAGAAGTTAAACTTGCTAATGATTCTACAGGTACTTTGTCTTGATGAGTGCACAGCCAATGTTGACAATCAGACAGCATTCCTGTTACAGAATACTATTTCTGCTGAATGCAAAGGCATGACGGTCCTCACTATAGCCCACCGCATTTCGACGGTGATGAAGATGGACAATATTCTAGTCCTTGAACAAGGCAAACTGGTAAGTCATGACATTATGCTTTTGTAACCTCTTAGTACTGAGATATACCCGAAGAGTCAAAATTTAGAGCAATTAAATACTTCACGGAAATGAACAAACTGTAAGGTAAATCAGACGCCCTTCATCAGACATCTGCAGCAGCGTGATTATGCTAGTATGGTCAAGCCATTAAATGCCCTTCGCTCACCATGTGAGAATAGTATCTAACTCTGTTTCCTCCAAATTTAGGTTGAAGAAGGAAACCCAGAGGTTCTTATGAATGACAACAGATCAAGATTCTCACGATTTGTGAAGGCATCTATGTGATCCAATCATCCAAGGAAAATCATGTGCCACTTTGTGTTGTACTACTAGATGAAACACTAGCGCTTAGTTGTATCTCTCACTTTGATCACTAATACCTTCTTCAGTTCACATGCACATCTAAGAGCTCATAGGAAGGCTGATCCTCTAGCTTGTGAATCGATTTGTCAGAACTCGAGGTTTTCTGAAATGCATCAATAGGATAGAATCTGTTACTCCCTCCGTCCCATAATACAAGAGTGTTTTTGACACTACACTATATCTAGGTATCATCACAGCAAAGTTGAAATGAACCCAGATGAAATACTAATAAACCAACAATCACAACTGAACCAGGCAAGTAAGCAGTACTGCGGTGATTGCATTCCACGGTACCAGCAAATCTGGATCCAATTTCAGGTATATAGCCTGTCATGCAAAGTGTACATATACAGGGGGCAGGAACAGGACTGGTTCATTCCACTAACCTAATCCCATAGAAAGACCACACGGCGGGGGAGGGGAGGAGAGGCTGGTTGCTGCTCAGGCGACGTAGATGTAGTCGTCGTCGCTGTCGCCGCGGCGGCGGACGCGGTCGGGGTCGACGGAGCAGATGACGTAGGCGGCGTAGAGGACGCCCGGCAGGTAGCCGAGGATGGTGAGCAGCACGCTGATCCAGAACTCCATCTGCCGCAGAAACAGGGGAGGAGAGAAACAAAGTGATTAGCCGGCCAAGAAAGGGAGGGGGACGGGGAGGTAAAATTGGTGGCGTACGGAGCAGCAGCCGTGGCGGAGGCAGACGCCGAGGGGCGGGAGGAGGATGGCGCACATGATCTCCAGGCACCGGCAGCAGCACGAGCACAGCCCCATCGCGGTTCGCTCGCCCGCTGCTGTCGCCGGCTGGGTTGCTCGCGGTCGCCGGACTCGGAGGCGGGGGTGGAGCTGCGGGAGGGGAGGGGAGCTGGACCAACGATGCGTGCGCGGCTCTGTTTTTCTGTGGGGGAGATCGCGACTCGGCTGGTTGGGGGGACACGGAGACGCGGGCCTCGCGACTTGTGCGGGTTGGGTTGGCTCGAAGTTCTGCAGCGCTGTTGGCCCCGTTTTACAGGTCAGCTCGGGTTTATCACACGCTCACGTGTCCTCCCAAATTGCGTATTGAGCGACAAAATCTAAAATTCTAAGACTCTCATTCTTTGAATATAAGCATCAACCAACATCCCAGTGCCGATGCCCATCCAAAACTGACTGAAGTTGAAAAAACAGTTTCTTTTGTTTGCGGGGAAAAGTTGAAGTTGAAAAAGCACCATTAGAGCATCTTCAATCATCCTCCTCATAGTCACCCCATTTGTCCAGCCGAATTGAATTGAACGGACTGTTCGGAAAAATCTCACAAAAGCCACTCATTTATCCGAATTGTCGCGATCGCCTCAAGCTCATCCCAAATGTGGGGGTGGAAATTGGGTTCCACGAACATGTCCGGTCATGTTGGCCTGTCCTGACCCATCCGTTCCAACCCGCATCAAACCCTAAGCCTAGCTCTCACTCTCATTCCCATCTCCTCTCTCCTCGTCGGTCATGTTCGGATCTATATCGGAGTCCAAGTCCAACGGGTGGACTTAGAGCGGTGATGCTCAAGTCGGGCTAAAAACTACAAACCGAAGCCATCCAAATCTTCTTTCACTATTATCCGATGTGAGATACAACAAGTTTCATCTGTTTTTCTTTTTGTTTCATCTCTCTCTCTCTCTCTCTCTCTCTCTCTCTCTCTAAGCAATTATCCCACGTGGCATCACTTATATATCATCATTGTACATGCCCTAAGACATCATAGAGTTTACATCAACTTTTCCTAAACTATACTTTCTTAAGATATCTCCCAGTTGCCTCCTTGATTTGTAGGTCTTTAAAAACTCAAGAATAGAAAAGGCGCATGACCTACATGAATGGATTTGCATTGAAGTTTATTTTCATAGGAAGCACATAGGATTTCTTCCAAGAGGTCAGAGGAGTGAATGAAAGTTTCATCTGCACGAACAGTTCCAGAGTTCTTTTGCTCGTTTCATCTGCACGTAGGATTTCTTTTGCTCGTTTTTTTTAATCTCCTTTTATGCTTTCTTTCCTACTCCTACAATGATAAAATGTAAAATTCGTTAAACTCAACGGAGTTCAGCAATCGGCAGGCTGAGCTTGTATTTGGGCAAGGTCCATACAAAGATCAATGCAGGGGATGCATTCAGGGGATGGCCACGGTTTTATTGGTTGGTCAGGCAACGAAGACGTAGGAGGCGGCGGCACCTGCGGACTCGTCGTCATCATCGTCGTCGCTGTTGTGGGGGAGGCCATCACGGACTCACGGTAGACATAGACGAGGACCCAGACTGCGTAGACGACGCAGAAGGCGTAGCCCATGAAGTGCACCTTCACTTCACTAGTTCTGAACCCCGCCGCCGCTCATGGAGGCAGCAGATGGAGAGCGTGGTCATCGATGCGGAATTCAAAGGAAGTGGATGACGGGCACCGCCGTAGGATAGGTTTAGGGTCCGGCTGCTTTTTTTTTAATGAAAAATGTCTGAATTACATTGTAATGAATGTGCTCTGTTTTATATGAAAATTCGTCCTGTTTGTATGAATTTTATCCGGTTAGTTGAAATAGTGTTTGAAATGTATGCGGGTAGTGTTGGATGGCCGAGTCCTATATGCGTGTCCACGGTGGATGTGGGAGCAAATTTACGGGCCAGTGTTGAAGATGCCCTAACTAACCGGATAAAATGCCCTGTAATTAGGCTACAGTTGGTGGCAGTGGCACCCCCAGGACTGCACGTAGATCCGCCGATGAGGAGGAGTCTGACCGACTCCTATGTCGACCTTCCGGCAGGTGCAGGAGGAGCAGAGGTACAACATGTTCCTCCTCGAGCAGCACCGGCAGGCGGAGGGCCAAATCTACGGCAGGTGCGCAAGCGAGTAGGCCGTGGCCGCCATGACCGCGGCGAAACCGAACTTCTTTGCGGGGCAGCGGGCGCTCTATGAGGCCATGTGTGCTCAAGGCGTCGCTCGGAACGCAGAGCAAACGCGGCTGTGGTCGCACAAGGACTGGCGGCGCAGGCAGTCGTGAACTCTGACACCGCCAGCTATGCGTCCTATGCGCCGCCGTCCAACTTTCGAGGGTGCATGTGGTAGGTGGACAGTGACGGACCGTCCACATCCATCACTGACATCATGTTCACCAGCGCTGGCGACGGACAGGTCGGGGACTCCTTCGAGGATGAGTAGGGCGTGGGAGGCGACATGGCATTGTGTCCCAAGTGGGCCAGTCTGTCTCTCATGTTCTACTCTTCCTCACCGGAGATCGCACCTTCACTTTATGGGTTTTGAACCCCGCTGCTGCTCATGGAGGCGGTAGATGGAGAATGTGGTCACCGATGCGAAATACAAAGGAAGTGGACGACAGGCGCCGCCATAGGATAGGTTAGGGTCCGGCTGCTTTTTTTAATGAAAAATGTCCGAATTATAATGAATGTGCTATGATTTATATGAAAATCCATCGTGTTTGTATGAATTCGGTTAGTTGAAATAGTGTCTAAAATGTATGCGTGCAATGTTGGATGGCCGGCTCTCATATCCGTATCTGCGGACGGATGTGGGAGCAAATTTACGGGTCAGCGTTGAAGATGCCCTAACTATACAAAGACCGGGTGTGTGCTCATTGTGTATCACTTTGATGCTCCATTTTAAGCTAAAATTCACCCTTTTCTGAAAAGAAAAACACAAGAAGGCACAATAATTAAGGAGGTTGGATTAAAGTGGGTCAACTCAATTTTGGTACAGCGACAAGACCTCGCCACAAATAATCTCTATGGGGGACTGACAGTACACACGGCATGGAATCATCAAACACGGTCAGGCGACGAAGACGTAGGAGGTGGCGGTGGCGGAGTCGTCATCTTCGTCGACGTCGTCGTTGTCACCATTACTGGGGCGGTTGAATGCGACGAGGAGCAAGACACAGAAGACGGCGAGGTAGTTCTGCACGTAACCCGTGACGGGGGCTTGAATAACGAAGAGAAGGCAAAAGTAGTAGCCGATGATGGTGCGCAGCACGCTGATCAAGAACCGCATCTGCTCCGGCACCAAGAGCGGCAGCATCGGGTGAATCAGCTGGTGAAAGTCGAAAGGTATGCATGCATGATGCATGGAGGAAACCAAACATGGGGTGTTCGCTCGTCGGCGGGTGCTTACGGAGCAGAAGCCGTGGCGGAGGTAGACGCCGAGCGGCGGGAGGAGGACGGCGCACACGATCTCCAGGCATCGGCGGCACCGCGAAACCGGCCCTGTCTCCATCTCCATCTCCTCCGCCGGTGGATGGATGCTGCTGTCTCCGGTGCAGGTGCAGCTCGCGGTCGCCGGAAGCGCTCCTTGCTTCTGATCATTTGGTGGAACGGAAGGATATATATATATACATACAGTATTTATTAGACTAGACTTTTCCGGCTGTGCCAGTTACAAGTTGCAGATTTTGGACCAGGGTTGTCAAGTTTGACCCGTCCAGTCGCGAGGTTCCACGGGAGCTTGCGAGAAAGCATGATGCCACTTAGGAGGTGTTTGGTTCTCTGGCCGGTAACGCAAACGTTAATGGTAACAGGTCACGGGGGGATCGCAGGGGTAACAGTTCATTTGTTATTTTGTTTGGCACATGCCAGTAACGTTATCAGTTACCTTTACAGTGTTTGGTGTGGCACTGTAATCTGAATACATCAGACAACTTTCACATGCAGAACCAGTTTTAAATTCATGCAATTTGACAAGGTTTTCACATGCATTTCACAGGTGCTTCACTGCATAGATGCAAACTCATCAAACAAGTACATAATTTAAAAATATTTTTGCATTCATCCAAGACATCCTTTAACCAGATTTTGACACCACTTCTAAAATGCATATTAACTCAATAATACAAACTCAGACTTCAACAACAATTCGAGATAAACTACATAATTAGTCCCCAAAATTATTTTGTAAGGCAAGTGCAAAGGCCAATTTCAGAATCTTGCAAAGTAGCTTTTCAATCGACCATTCCTCTGATCAACCACACCACCCATCTTTTCTAATCAACCGTGCTTCTTTTTTTCATCTGCCAAAATAAGCAAGAGTTAAATAAGAAATAAAGAAACAGACAAGAGACAACCACTAATTCAAAAATTAATAGCAGAACAAGCACTCTGATTGCAAAATTGGATCAATCCATAATCATCATCATTTATTCTGTTGTTCACTAGAAAATCACTTGACCTAGCAAGACAATCAAGAACTCGATCCAATGATAATTTATTTGACATATATCTAAGCAAATGCTTATTATCCATGTTCATTGTAAATTAACATCACATGTTAAGCTTGTCAAGTAGAGATTGGATGGAACATATACTACGAATGTAAGCAGAGATTGGATGGAACATATACTACGTGTGTCAAGCAAAAGCAGGAAGTCAACTAGCAAATGCATATACTAGCAGCAAGTCAACTCGAGATGGCAAATCATATACTAGCAGCTAGTCAAGTACAAATTACAGATTCGTATAGCAGCTAGCCAATCAGAGGTAGATGTTATCAAAGCTGTAAGAGTTTAGCAAAAGAGATTTTTGAGTTTAGCAAAAGGATACCAGATAGCATTTTTAGGACATACTCCCTCCTCAGATTTTCTGGAAGCGCAAGCATCATGTTCATCTGATCTGGAGCTTTAGCAAATACGGTTGCAGCCTCAACAATCTCGCTCCCAGTAAAGCTAAGCCTAGCCAATTCACTAATAGCCTTCTCTTTTGATTTCTGCTGAGGATCCTCTTGCGCTGCTTCTCGTGCCATTGATGCTGACAATGATGCTGCCATTGTACCCACATATTGTGTCACATTGTTGAGCTGGCTATTGACATCTTGAAGCATCACTGCAAAGGGATCACTTGGTCCCGTCACCCTCTTTGGCCTTGGATCCTTCCTCTGCCTCTTGGAACTAGTTCCATCCATAGAGCGAGTATCGACAGACCGTCTAGCTGTCCCTGTTGAGATCAAGTCCTCTTCCTCGTGTTCCTCTTCTTCTATAGCAATTTCATTTTCCAAGTTTCCCACTGCCTCACCAAAGCCTTCAGCATTTTCTCCAGTTGCTATGTCCTTGCCATAAATAGCAGCCAACTGCTCAAAGTATGGAAATGGGACACCATATAATCCCTTTGCCTCACTATGAATCTACAAATTTTTTCATAAAAGAAGGAACTTAGTCTCTGATAGAAATGCGACAGGTATATAAAAAGGCAACGAGCAATAATAGAAACAATAAGAAGGCAGGAAAGGTACAACATCAAGCAAAGGTACAACATCTTCTGGTTAACAATAGCAATGTGCATAGCAACATTACAATAACGATAACAAGGCAGCAAGCAATTCAACATTAACAAGGAGTTCAGTTTTGATGGGTGAAGTGATCTACCTTACAATGTGCTTCATACTGTGCCTTCTCACATTGAATCATCTTCCGGTTTCCATCCCATGTGAAACCACTTTTGGATAACATTACTTCAAGAGCACCAAATTTTGTCCTAAAGTGCCTCACTCTTGACTCGATGTGTGGAATTGCAGAGATACCACAACCCGGCACTTTTCAAAGAAGGTGCTTCTCCAATACCACCAGGTATCCATTTTTGAAGCTACCATCTGCCTTCCACCTTGGGTCCAAAGACAACTCATACAAGGCTTTAATAAGTTCATCATCCTCATCCGAAGTCCAGTTCCTTTTATTCTTGCCTCTTCCACGAGACGTACTTGAGGTGTCCACATCCATATCTGTACAAAGGAAGAACAAATACAAATAAGAAACAAATATATGAAATGGGACAAATGCAAATGAGATGCAATTGAAGCTTATTTGAAAAAAAGAAAACTAGCAACAAAGTGAACAAATAGAAATGGTTTATACCTCAATGACCCCTAGCAGCCCTATGTCTATTATACATGTCTTGCGCAAGAACATTCCGGAAATTTGTCCACTCGTTCGAAGTTGAGATAGAAGTAATGAATTCTGGTTGGCCTAATTCTCCCTCCATGCCTTCCAATGTTTCTTGTATTATTGGCTCATCATTATCAAGTGGGTCAAGCAGCATATTTTGCAAGATTAAATTGTGCAAGAGTGCACATGCCATGATGATTCGACATTGGGTCTTCATAGGAAAAAAGGACGGGGACCTCAAAATCGCCCACTGACCCTTGAGTCTTCCGAAAGACCTTTCTACAATATTTCGGGCTCTGGCGTGCCGCATGTTGTAATACTCCTCTGCACTACGAGGTGGGTTCTGTGCTGTCCAACCACCCAAGTGATACCTTTGACCACGGTATGGAGCTAAAAATCCTTTCGCATTTGTGTAACCAGCATCGACAAGATAATATTGATCTTCGGGGACACGCAACCCATTTGGCCTTGAGATGGCATCTCTAAGAACACGACCATCATGTGCAGAACCCTCCCAACCAGGTAGTATGTAAATGAACTGCATGTCAGGTGCACACACACCTAACACATTTGTATCTATATCACCCAACCTTGATCGGTATCTTCCTTTCATAGTAGCTGGGACGGTTACCCCTACGTGTGTGCCATCTAATGCTCCAAGACAATTCTACAACATAAACAACAATGTGCAAACATTAGCATCTTTACCACTATTGAGTTCATCTAGTAATTTTTTTCCTTAGTAGCTATTTACCTTGAAATATTTCCATTTACCATCTGTGCAGTCCTCGGGTATAGGTTCTGGTTTCTTAAGTAGCAATGGATGAAGCTTCAAAACAGCTAGAAGACAAGCATTGAAGTTCCTACTAACTGGCTCCGGGCTTCGGTAAAAGAATTTCCCTACTGTCCTATTTTTGAAATGGTGAGCTAATACATAAAGGAATGATGCCACTATCTCCTCCAATGATGTATTCCTTGTACCCCTTAGGCCACCAACATCTCTCACCATCTCACATAATATATGAAATGTTCTCCTATCCATACGAAGTTGACTTATACATGCTGCGTCGCTCTCACCAATTAGTTTATACAAATTCTCTCCTCTTAGCTCTCTAATTCTAAGCTTCCTTTCTATTTGCCAACACTTTCTTCTATAAACTAATCCAAAGATTAACCACACATAATAGTATACAAGCATAATGGCACTCATCAGATTAATAAATGCTACATTTCTTCTTCGACGTCTCGCGCTTAAGGGAAGACGGGCCATAACTGAAAAGATATACAAGATATAGGGTAATTCCAGGAGGTGTGGTTGCTTGCTAAAAGAAATTAATGTCTACTCAAGTGTATGGGTGAAGTAAATATATGATAGCATGTGTTCTTATCATTGCTTGTTGTTGCATTGGCAAGATTCATACCACTATAAGAAGAAAATACCGTTAAGAACAGATCAAATTAGGGGAAGAACTCACCAACCGATGGGGGAGGAGAGGAATGAGCAGGACAACCGATGAACCACTTTTGGGAAAAAGAATGTGAAAGTGGAGGTTGATAAGCGAAAATACAGTACACTTCAGGTCCTGCACACGAAAACAAAACAAAATTTTAGAAATTGCTATCATTTATAAGCCAGCACAATAGTATACAAACAAAATAATAGTTCTCCTAAAGAGAACAGATCAAAGAGTGTAAATAAGTGGCACCGTCGTCATCATAGTATGCACACGGTCACATGTTATTAGCGTCTAGAGATCACAAGACTGAATTAGAAACAAAATTCTCAAGTTGAAATCTCAAGGCAGCAACATATATATAAACAGGACACAAAGACAAGCTAGATACCACTATAAATAAGAACAGATCAAAATGTTCAGTTAACTCAATCTGGTTCGCAGCAATATGTTCAGTTAAGTCATCCTTGCAATTGTAGCATGACCGTCATCATGAGTTAAGTGCAGCAAAATGTTCAGTTAAGTGCAGCAAAATGTTCAGTTAGCTTAATCTCCATACAGTTTGTTTCTCACCATGGCTATCTTTATAGCTCCCATTTTCAGGTCATGAAATCACAGGTAGTTTACATCTATCTACAATACACAACTGCTAGAACCAAACAGTACAGGACAAGATGATCAAGAACAGATCAATATTTTTCTAGTGTCTCATCGAATCAAGAAGAAATCAAGAAAAAAAATGTAAATGATGTTTAACCCTAACCTAATCTAGTAGCATGGCCGGTGCTGCTTCTCGACGGCAAGAACGAGGACGACTAGATGGCTCTGGCACTGAACAGTGAGGTGCTGGATCTGACACACACACACACACGTCCTCTTTGAACCCCCACGCAGGCCAGCACGATGTGGATGTCCAGGCTCGAGATCTTGCGCAAGGACCTGGGAAACTGAAAGGAGGAGAGGTGTCCGGTGAAAAACCACAAGATCTGGTCGATCCGCCCGGCGTCGCGTGGGGAAGAAGGAGCGGACAGTCGGTGACCTACCTACAGCCCGAAGCTTGAGGTGTCGCCGTGTCGGGAAGGAGCGGGCGGGCTTCTTCTTGACGCCGGGAAGTCGGCCTCGACGCCTCCGACGCCGACGGGGTGGCGGAGAAGGAGATCAGCGAAGGCGGTCGAGGGCGGAGGCGGCGGAGGAAGGGTTGGAGGCTCGGGGGCTCGGGGAAGGGATCTGTTTGCGGTCAGGTTCGGGCGTAATCGGACCGAGACTTGGGTGGGATCTGTTTACACCGTAACGAATAACGGAGCTACCTAAACAAACAACTATTAACGCAATCCGTTACCTTCGTTATCAAGTTGCGTTACAATTTGCCGAACCAAACACCTCCTTAAACTTGAGCTACAAACTAGTAAGATGCCCGTGCTACGCTACGGGGTCACAAAAGATCAGATGAAACATTGTTGTTTATTTAAATTATTTCTAAGATCCAATTCATTGCTATGTCCCGCAAAAAAGAGTTCCTAGACATTGATCAAACGATGTTATATTGTTGATAGGTAGGCATCGAGCACAACCAAACATATGGTTTCCGGCCGCCTTTTTAGTAGAAGCCATTCTTTCTTGCAAAGAACCCATTTCTATACACTATTTCGAGCAAAAATTGATGGAATTCCACATCTATTGCCATTTGATTCAAGATAAGAACTTGTCTCCTTAGAGATTACATATACTGTTCGTCCAAGCCAAACCTTCTCTTCACCATCTTGACTTTGCAGGAAGACTTTTTGTTCTCTTAGTCCTTACTCAGTTCTCTCATTACTGACTGCAAATAGAAAATCTGACCACACATTTGGCAATCAGGACGACACTGCCAGCTTTTTCTCGGAATCCAAGAGAACTCAGCATGAAGAGAGGAAACACATTATACATAATTTGCATACATACGAGAGTATATTAAAATTCAAAAGTGTTGCATGTACATGAATAATTGATTCCGCAATATAGAAAACATCATAAATGCCAGTCATCTGAAGTTTATTCATACAATGTAAATATCTGACACATGACATGCAAGAACTGAGCTCCAACACAGATTCTAGTGTAGTAATCAGTGCCTTCATCTCTAACCGTCCTCTTTTTCCTATGTTCCAATCCTAGGTTAGTGTAGCCATGCATACTACATAATACCGTATTAAAAGAAATCACATGTCCCTGAGAAGACAATTCAATATGGTGATATCAGTTTCCCTCTTTCCTTCTCATGTGCTCGTGCCAAACACTCAAGCATATCAAGCATTATAACTGTGTGAATATTAATGAAGAAACAAAACACGTTGTGATCTGGAAGAAAAAAAATTGGTGCTCTTAAGTCTTAAAACACTTCCATGGGCACCACTTTTTCTAGCACAAATCACTAAATATGCTGTTTCTTCAGGAAAAAAATGTATTTTGTTAGAAGATACAAATATGTTTGTTGCAAAAAGTTCAGACTTTTCTATTCTTTTTTTTTGTTTCACACCGTTCATCCTAGAGCTGCTTTGGCTCCATATTGAATATTCGACTTTATTGTCAGCACTCACAATTCCCTCAAAATCTCTCTGCTCTCTCTATCACCCAAGGTGGAAGAAGAACAGAGGAAGAACACTGAAGGTTTGTGCAGCGCTCAGAATGCTGCTTTTCTGTTTCACTTTTATTATCTCTAACAGAAAACAAACATGCCGCAGGTCTTGCCCTCTTACGGATCGTGCCATCCCACGACCGAGAACAAGTCCTTACAGGCCTACAAACGCGCCTCGGGATCGTAAAGCCCACGTCCTCAGGCATCGCTAACAGTTTAACTGAAACTTCTGAAACTACTGAAGAAAACTGCTAACTGAAACTACTGACGAAAGCTGCAGCTAGAAAAACGCTGCCAAACTACTAATCAAGCCACACTGGTCTATTTGCTAACATTTATATCGCTGAATCTTAAGAAAAACAAAGAATAAGCTAGTCTAGGGGAAAATCCAGTTTGTGAGGTAAACTTTGCATGACGGTTCTAACCAAAAGCTAAGAATCAAATAATTGATGTGTTCCTTTTTCTTTTGAGAAGGCAAGTTATGATTAGATTTCATGAGACACCTC
>JAHHZJ010003601.1:49261-61723 GCA_021437245.1 Aegilops speltoides
CATTCAGCTTCTCAAGAGGAGCATCTGATGTGGCCCCGACCAAACAATACTAAAGTTTTTCAAAACTAATTAAAATAACATGACACATACCTTGTTCAAAAAAATATTCTAAAAATTATGCAGGTTCATGTAGGTATATGAGTCTGAAGTCATATATTGTCTTAGGAAAAAAATACACAGTTTCCCATGGGATTCTAATCATACAGACGTTATAGAATATCAAAATTTACTTGCGGAGAATTAAAACTGATATATGAACTCATAGGGGTTTAGGGTAACACACGATGAGAAGGAAGGCACATGTTGAAGTCGTGAAAAATCTATCTACAAGCAACACAACACTCATTATCGGGCATCTCTCTCAGACCACATATTAGAAGGATATTACTAATGCTGCATACCTTTTTTCAATTAGCATTTCCAAATAGAAATCTTCTGCTAGTGGATGCGACGAAGACAATACTGCATGCCGTTCTTGCTCCATTAATCTCATACAACTACAGTGTATATATGCTGTTTTGTAAAAAAAGGATTACTCAGATTCCGTTCAATACACAATAATTAATATACAGGAATAAAATTACTTGATACAACAAAGTGGAAAAGCTTAGCTTTCTTCCTTGTAAGTAGCTCTTGAGATCTTCTCCACTTAAGAAGATATTTAGCAATGCTTGATAACACTGCTCCATTTTCCTTGAGCAATAAATCTGACACAGATCACAATGGGAAAAAAAATCTGAATATTGAATAGAAAATCTAGTAACCACCCGAGGGGATGGTTCTCAGTAATTTCCCCAAGGATAACTCTGCAGTTCTCGAGGTACTTCGCAGATCCACAACCAATTAGTTTTTAAACATATTTAGGAGAGGCAATGGTTTCAATCACATAGTTGCACAAATCACTGACAAACTTCTTCCGGTCTGACAGAGAAACATAAAACTTATGGAGGGATGAACGTGGTTGGGGTTTGGGAATAAACACAGTGGCTTGAGGTAGTTGGCACCGGCACTGCCGGGAACGAGTAGTTTGCCACCAGCCGAAATCCTCCGGCGGGTAGCAGTAGGTGCCCGCGCAGCCGGCGGCGTACTTCTGGAGGTCGACGTCGGAGGATACGGCGAGCGGGCGGAAGAGATGGCGATGAGGAGGATGAGGTGGTGCCGGTGCGTGGTGGGGCTACTGCAACAAGAAAGGGAGGAAACAAGAGAGGCGTCAGGGCACGGACGGCGGTAGCGGCGTACTTGCGGGCATTGGAACCGCAGGAGATGGGGGAGGGGGTGTAGGGGATGCGCGGAAGAGGGCGTCGTGGTGGAGATGCTGGGCGATTGTGCTGCGGCACAAGAGGAGGACGAGTCGGCGGCGTATGTGCTTGCCGAGGTCGGCGCCGGAGGAGACGGGCAAAAGGGGGCGGAGGAGATGGCCGGCAATGGACTTGACGGCGAGGCTGGGCTCTTGGTGGACTTGATCCAGAGAGAGGGAAGTCTGAGAGGCAGCGGAGGAGAGCGGTGACGCGAGATCCAGGCGGCGGAGCTCTATCTACGGGCGGCCATGGTTGCGGGAGCTCCGAGCTCGGGTGGCGAGGGATCTTCGCCCAATTCAAATCCGGCTGTCGAAAGAGAGGTGAGGGTCGGTGGCGAGGAATTTGGGAGTGCTCTAGAAGACTCAGTATCCTTTTCGAGAGAAGGAGAATGGACTCCAGTCTGTTCTTTTACCTGAGAACATCCAGACTGTATAGGTTGTACCTGCTCTAAAATTCTGTCTAAGCAGAGGGTGTTTTTGCAAAAGTGCAAGTGGCACATAGCTCGTCTCGATCTCAGCCATACATTGCCGATCGGACGGCATAGATGACGTGAAGGCAGACACGCCATCACCACCAACTCGCATTTTTATAGGAGTAGAGATGAGCGACCGGGTGAGCCGAGCTGCAAATACGGGCGCCCTGCAAATACAGCCCTGCAACTGGCACATCACGGCATCACAATCACTTCCTGATTTACCTCCGTCCGGAATTACATCAATTTCCATTCCGGACGGAGGGAGTATAAAAGCGATGCCTCACCATGGTGAAGGTTGGAATCGCTTCCAGTCTACTGTTCATTTCATAACAATAAATCATGTTAACTGTCTCCAGCCACACTAGCTAGCGATTTGCCCAGTAATATAATGGAATGCACTTGGTGTTCCCTTAAAAAAAAAAGCTATACCAGGAATCGACCATAGCCCACATGCTGATGATCATTCAACAAAACAACTAAAACCATTTTGCCCGGGGCCAACAACTAACAGCATGACCTTTTGCAAACTCACACAGAAATGGAAAAGGAAACAGGCGCTTAGAAACTGAACTCATACAAAACGAGCACTGCTTCAAGTGATCATCCAAATATCAGCTAGTATAACTGATCAATTTTAAATTCAAGTTTCTATAGAGGCCCCCACCCCATTCCCCTGTGGGAGATCTCGGTAGCCATCATAACTAAAGTCTTGCTTCGCTCTGCTGCAATTTTTTAGCTCTTGTTTTCTGAAAATTTGCCCAGAAGGATATGTAACGTGATATGATAAAAATCAGAATAACAGGATCCGCAAGGAAAACATTCCTAAAGCATGCGGCATTGCGGGCTCTCCACAACGTCCAAATAACCTCCTACACCAACATCTACTGAGTTCCTCGATTTTGTATCAAAACTATTGCAGCATCCATGTATGATGTATATTATTGTCAAAACAAATAGGGACCGGCACGAGATTAAACGCACACCTCACCACATTTCGTACATATATCTTGCTACTGCACATCTGTAAAAAAAAGGTGATCGATATTCTCATTCTCATCACAGAATGAACATTTAGCATTCCCCGTCCATCCTCTATGTTACAAAACGTCTCTGGTTAAGATGTTTTTCCTAAAAGTTAACCAGAGAAATATGTTTGCTTTTCCAAATATCATTATAGGACAAGTAAATTGTCTAGCCTTAAGCGCCTCTCATACAACGATTTGATGCGGCAGCAACTATAATGAGAGTATTGATCACCTTATAGGAAAACTAGAATAGCATCACTACAAATATCAGTCAACTGGTACCAAATAACAGCAAGGTCCCCAAGAAGCGCTCTACGAAAATTGAGACATGTCCATCCCTCCGTAACAAAATGTACTAGGATTTTGCTATGACTCAGGTCATATAAACTCGGGAACTTAATGGAGAGAGGACAGTCCTCCACCCACCAATCTTTCCAATATCTCGTTTGGCGACCATTGCCAATCACTTTCTTGCAGAATTTGAAAAAGACATCTCTAACTTTCATAAGACCTAACCAGAAGTGAGAATGATCTTGACTTGGGATAGAGTAGCGCTATGAAGATACTTACTCCTTAACATTTCTGGCACCCATACAAAGAACAAGGACGTGGAGGCAGACATGGATGGCCATGGGTTGGCTGGTTATTCAGGCCACAAAGTCGCAGGAGGTGGCGGTGACGGAGTCGTCGTCCTCGCCGTTGTCGCTATTGTCGTGGCGGTAGATGACTACAAAGACTATGACGACGTTGAGGACCAAAGGCAGGGAGCTCCTGACAGGTGCCGCAATGATCGAAAGAAGGCAGGCAATGCAGCCAAGGATGGTGAGCAGCACGCTGATCCAGAACTTCCTCTGCTCCGGCAACAAGCGGCAAGAAAGATGAAAACATCCGGCGAATCAGCTGGCGAAAGAGACGGTGGAAACTAAAAAGATGGGGATTCGGGTGTGTGCTGCGTACGTACAGAGTAACAGCCGCGGCGGCGGTAGACGCCGAGCGGCGGGAGGAGGACCGCCCACAGGATCTCCAGGCGCAGGCGGCACCACGGACCCAACCCCATCTCCTCCTCCTCCTCCTCCTGTGAGTGGATGCTGTTGTCTCCGGTGCTGCTCACGGTCGCTGGGCATGGGAACGGAGGTGGAACAAGCTGATACGGGAGTGCTCCTTGCTTCTGTTATTGTGTTGGAACGGGAAATAACTCCACCTTGCAGTGAGTGGCACCGGCACACCAGGGTTGTAAAGTTAGACCCGTCTAGCTAGTCGAGATTTGACAGGAAGCCAAACGGGACCCGTCTGATGACCCAAACTGGCATTGAGGCCAAACGACGGCCCTTGTTGCTGCTTGATCGATGCGGATGCGGGTGAACAGAAACCGCAAACGGCACATCATGGCATCACAGGCGCATCAGCAGCAAAGGATGCAGAGTTATCTCCAACTCTTTTTGGTACAGTAGGATGGAGTGTCACTTCGAGGGTTGATGAATGTTGTAAATTGAGCTCGGATCATTTGAGCCTTTAAAAAAATACTCCCTCCGTCCCATAATATATTATGGGACGGAGGGAGTATATAGTTATATACCAAGTCAAAACGCATATTCTAAAGTTTTCTTAAACCTGACAATATGTATAATTTTATTTCAGGACCCAAGACACAACGCCTCTCTCGAGGGTTCATGCTGTACATTCAAAATCCTGATATAGATATTATGTACCATTTTTATCTAAAATAATATGGTCAGACATTAGCCCTGTTATATCAACAAGAGATGTTATGTTTTTTTTTTTTGAGATGTTTATCTAAAAAAAACAAGAGATGTTATGTGGTATGAGGGGGCTATGTCTGGCCTATTTTAGAAAAAAAAACATGGCACATAATACAGTATTCTCATAGATAAATAGCTCAAGCGCACCATCATGATCGAGGTTCTACAACACAATCGATACAGATTGTGCTACCAACACCAGTCACCAGATAGAGAAAATAAAGAGGAATTTCTCACAGGTGCAAGCACTAGTTATTCTACAACCTGAACTTTACAAGCAAAAGGAATTTAAAACATGTCTGACCAGATCATTTCAGAAAGAAAAAGACATCACGTAACACACTATTCTCACTGAAAAACATCTTAACTGCACCACCATGAACGATGTTCTACAATACAATCAATACTGATTGTGCTATCAACACCAAGTAGAGAAAATATAGAGCAATTTCTCACAGGCGCAAGCACTAGTTATTCTATAACCGGACTTCACGAGCAAAAGGGATTTTAAATGTATCACGTTACTACAGTTTGTTGTGTTTAATGCATGATACCTGGAATAACCATTTCTGAATGCCACCACCGTGATTGACTTCGGAAATTGCAATCGACAAGTTAAACGGCACCCCAACAATCATTGCCGCCAGCAACAAGCAATTTTTCTGATCCCACATCTCCTGTCAAGACATTTTGTGCATCTTCTCTGCCCTGGGGGCATGTCATCGATCATGCCAGAAGCAGTAATTGTGCAAAGCTGAGTCAACCAGATAATACCAGTGAAGGTGGCCCTCCTGCTTAATTCATGAATTAGCTAGACTCTCTATGGCTGTGATTTTGCCATTGGGTAGCACCAAGACATGGAACTCATCGAAGAATTTCAGTCATCAGAAGAACCCCTATCATCAGAGGCAGAGCCCCTGTCACGGCGAGGAAGGCTACTATTCTGTTGTGGCTGAGAAATCCAGTGCAGCCCATCGAGCAATTCAGAGTACATCCTCTGGTCCAGTGCTCCTTGCTTCCTCTCTTTCAGCTCCTCCAGCAACTGGAACGCGTCCTCTGTCCGCGTAGCTCGGCACAGCTCCTCCAGCAGCGTCCTGTAAGTGATCATATCCGGCTTCCTCTTGCTATCCAGCATATCGAAAAGCACCTCTCTCGATTCCTCGAACCTCCATTCCAGTGCGAGCGCGGCCACCGCGGACATGTACACGCCGCCGCTCGGCACGAACCCCTTGTCCCTCATGGTCTTGAGATACAGCAACCCGTTGTCGGTCCTGCCCTTCTGGAACATGGCCTTGACGATGTAGCCGTAGGTGAACTCGTTGGGCTCACAGCCGTAGAGGGGCATTTCGCGGAACACCTTGAGGGCGTCGTCCACCTCAAGGCACCGCCCATAGGCCTTGATGATGAGGTTGAGCAGGTAGGTATCCGGAACCACGCCCGTGGCCTTCATCTGGCGGGAGAGGGATCTGACGGCGTGGAGGTAGACCAGCGACGCGGGTGGGCGGCGGACGCGGCGGACGACGGTGCTGAGGAGCAGCGTGAAGGTCTCGACGTTGGGGCGGCAGCCGGCGTTGGCCGGGAGGGCGCGCATCTTGTTGAACATGTCGAAGGCGATGGGGAAGAGGCTGCGGCGGTCGCAGCAGAAGCGGAGGCAGGCGTTGAAGAGCTGCAGGTCGGGGGCGCAGGCCCCCGCGAGCACGTCGTGGATGAGGTTCTCCGCGGCGACGGGGCGCTTGCCGGAGGAGGCGGCGTTGAGGGCGGCGATGTAGGAGGCGGGGCCGTGGCGGAAGCCCGGGCGGAGCCCGGCCCAGCGGAAGAGCGCGAGCGCGAGGTCCGGGTCCTGCTCGGAGTTGATGGCGTCGGCCAGGTCGCACGCGGTGAAGCCCGGGCGGAGCCGCGTGACCCACGCCGCGAACTGGTCGTCCGGCGGGGAGCGGACGGGGGACCGCGGCTCCCAGGCGGGCGGAGAGCCCTCGGAGTCCCCGAAGAAGGTGGAGGAAGAAGTGGTGCTGAGGTGGTGAGGCTTTAGGAGCCGGATGGCCCGAGGAAGGCGGCGGACGGCGGCGAGGAGCGCCATGGCGGGTGGTCGGCGGCGCGGCGGCGTCTCCCTAAAGCGCAGGAGGAGGAGAGATCGGAGGGACGGTGGAAAGGTCACGCGCACGAGAAAGGCCTCGCGACGCGGGCCGGTGAAAACGGGCCGGCAAAAGAATCAGGCCCAGTGACCCATTTGACTCGGAAAGGTGAGTGCTCAGACTTACTCAGACCATGGAGATGCCGCCGTCCGTATCGTCGGCCTTCTCCCGGCGCCGTTGACGGCGGAGGCGGCGGGCGAAGGCGACGAGGACCGCGGCGAGTACGACGCCGAGGAGGTCGGCCGCGGCGTCCCTGAGCGAGGCGCCGGAGGACCCGAAGAGGCGGGTCTCGTCGGCGGCCTCCTTGGCGGCGCCGACGGCGAGGGAGGCGGCGCAGCCGAGGGCCAGCGCGTGGCAGCGGAGGAAGGGGCGGGAGCTCCGTCCCGCGAGCGCGGCGGCGGCGAGGGCGATGAGGAGGCAGGCGAGGACGTGCTGCAGCTTGTCCGGGGCGAGCCACTCGTCGCCCCACTCCATCAGTCAGCCGCCGCTGCCTCTGTCGATGCAGTGGAGTGTCTCTCTGTATGTCTCTCTCCGCCTTTGTTGGTGCTTTAATGCTTTCACAAGGTAGTAGAACTTTTCTTTTGCATGATACAAGGTACTACTAGAACTTTCTTTTTTCGGGAATACAAGGTACTACGACTTTGATACTCCAAATGCTTTGCACATACACATACCAAATACTTTGCGCCATCAATTACGAGTAGTTTTTTTTTCTAGGACTATCAATTACGAGTAGACTAGTGGTGGTGCTTTACAGCATTTAAGGCTAAGCTGGAATAAATTGTATTATGCCCAGTTTACTCTAGAAGCCCAATCAAACTTTTTTTTTAAACCTATTAACATACTAATTAAGAATTAACTAGTACTACGAGGTGTAGTATGCTTCTAAAAAATGTTTGGTTGGCCTTCTAGAGTAAGCTGGGTAGGGCAGCTTATTCTAAAAGCCCTAAAAAAAACACGACCCAATCAATACTATGTGGCCGAGCTCCATAAATGCCTCATATACGTCGCATATGACCCAATCAGTGACCGGTCACAAAATTGTGACCTATCCGGGCTCCTCAAACCAGCCCTATAAATTTGGGCTAACCGGAAGCCCCATATCTAGCCCATATCAGGGCAGGTGTTGCAAAAAAAAAAAAAATCTGGGCAGATACAAGGAGGCTCAGGCGCATCATGTTGAATCCAACAACTAGGGCTCATCACAAATTCCACCAAATCCCCTCGACCTCGTCCGACGAGCCATCCCCCCCCCCTATATTTTCCCTCGTCTGCCCCGGTCCTCCCATAGCTCCACCACCACCCTAGCTGTGTCGTCGTCTCGACCCCTGAGCGCCACCACCACTGCCACAAAATTCCTACCCGGTTGTCTCGCCGCTCTAGACACCGTCGCTGACCTCTTTCTGTTCGACAAATTGTTCGAGCAGTTTTTTGTGATTCTTTTGTAGGCAAAATGATGGATGTGGATGGCCCGTCGGATGAGGAGTATGGAAACGCAGAGCTTGGTAAATTAATGCAAAAGGATTCTTTGATTCGTCAGAGTCGAACAAAGATGTCAAGATGATGATCATGAGCATCCAGGATGAAATGGAGAGGAAGGTGGAGCACATTATTAAGTTCGAGAGTTAAATCAAAGGGAGAAGAGTTTTGAACCAGGATAGGGGCGCTGGATCAGGGCTACTTGAAAGGATCGATATGGTTGACTAGAGGGGGGGGGGTGAATAGGCAACTAACAATTTTTAAGCTTTTCTTTACCAAATTAAACTTTTGACAAAATAGGTTGTCTAGATGTGCAACTAGGTGAGCAACCTATATGATGCAATAACAACTAGCACACAAGCAAGCAAAGGATGTAAAACAAGTAGGCTTGCAAAAGTAAAGGCACGAAATAACCAAGAGTGGAGCCGGTGGAGACGAGGATGTGTTAAGGAGTTCCTTCCTTTTAAGGAAATGCGTCTCAGTTAGAGCGATGTGGAGGCACAATGCTCCCAAGAAGCCACTAGGGCCATCAGTATTCTCCTCACGCCCTCACACAATGCGAGATGCCGTGATTCCACTATTGGTGCCCTTGAAGGCGGCGACCGAACCTTTACAAGCAAGGTTGGGGCAATCTCCACAACAATTGAAGGCTCCCAACAACAACAACAACACCACGAAGCTTCACCACAATGGAGTATGGCTTCGAGGTGACCTCAACCGTCTAGGGTGCTCAACACCCAAGAGTAACAAGATCCGCAAGGGATAAGTGGGGGGAATCAAATTTCTCTGGGTGGAAGTGTAGATCTGGGCCTTCTCAACCAATCCTGAGCAAATCAACAAGTTTGATTGGCTAGGGAGATAGATCGGGTGAAAATGGAGCTTTGAGCAACAATGGAGCTTTGGGGGAAAGAGGTGGGTCAACTTGGAGGAAGAAGACACCTATATATAGTGGGGGAACAATTCCAACCGTTACCCACCGAGCAGCCTCAAGACAGCAAGCGGTACTACCGCTAGGCAGGCGGTATTATCTTCGAGAGCGGTACTACCGCTCCCTACCCGATGATACTACCGTCTTTGGCGAGGAAGTCAAAGCCATCGCCCCAGAAGCGGTACTACAGCGGGAGTAGGAGCGGTACTACCGCTCGGGCGGTACTACCACTTCTACTACGCGTCTAGTGCCATAAAACCCGACACGAGAAAACACAGTCTCGAATCGAGGCGGCGATGGCAGATACAGCTGCGGTACTACGGTGAAGCCATGAAGCAGTACTACTGCTCATGAGCGGTACTACTGTTGGAGGGCTGGCGGTACTACTGCTGGAGACCAGCAGTACTACTGGCCGCACAGGCGAAGCAGAACGGAAGAGAAGTTGCGGCTCAAAGATGCGAAAGGAAGACGACGGGTGTGATAGGGATGTGTACGTGTTGATTCCACCCTAGTCTTACCAAAGCGGATCCCCTCTTAATAGTACGGTGACTCCTACGAAACTAGTCCACCAACAACGAAACGAAGGAGCTATACCGTCTTGAATAAAATACCGAGGGGAGGAAATCGTCTCGTGCCAATGGATGATTCTCTGAAAGAACTTAACGCACACGATTAGTCCGCAAAAACATTGTCATCAATCACCAAAACCACTAGGGGATAAATATGCCCTTACAATCTCCCCCTTTTTGGTTGATTGATGACAATACGGGGTTTGCACAAGCATGATATAGAGTAAGCATACAAACCCCACCGTCCTAAAATGTAGATGGGCTCCCCCTAGATGTGTGCTATCTAGATAAGTGCTTTGGACTGCACAACACACATACTAGGATCAATGCTCCCCCTACATTTTAGAGACCAACAAACTAAGCAAGGTATATGAGAGCAGCATAGATGATATAACAAGAAAAGCAAGCAACTCATAAGCTAAATAGTGACATAGATAATGATACTGGAAAGATAAGGTAGCATACATCTAACACCATATGACTCGAACTTAGGTCTCACTCGAACTTAGGTCTCACAGACAAACCAACCAAAGCAAATGCGAGGAAAACACGAACAAGAGACGAAAGACACAACTCGCAAATCCCTAAACTCTCTCCCCCTTTGGCGTCGAGACACCAAAAAGGAGAGGGAGTGTTGCTACGGCTCCAGGTGAGAGCAAATGAGGGACACACGCATCAGAGCCCAGCGGGATCATCGGCACCACCATCGTCAGTCTAGAAGTGCTCGGCATCAGAAACGGTCCACGGGCAGTGCTGCTGAATCCACTCCTCCTCGTCAGTAAGCTGGTCCTCAGATCCACTGTTGACTGTAGCACCCAACTGACGCATGAGCTCCTTGTGGCGACCACGAGCCTTCTTCTCAGCCACATGAGTCATGTACAGACCATGAGCCTCCATGCAGAACAACTTCTTCATCTTAGAATTGAGCTTCTTTGCCCAAGAGGGCTCTGCCTTAGAAGGCACGTAGTCATCATCCTCATCATCATCAGCTCCAGGCTCCTCCTCGGTCTCCATGGCAGCAGCAGATGAAGGAACTCCAGAGCTAGGGGCCTGAGTGCCCCAGTTGCTCCTTCTTCCTCAGATGCTTGACCTCGTGAGAGATCAACTCTCCAGTCTCCAGAGGCACCTTGGGATAGACATGATCCCAGGCCTTCTCAATGAGCAGCATGATGAACGCACCATAAATCGGGCACTTGCGCTCGGAGATAGCAGACAGCAGCTCAGACCACATAACGTGAGAGATATCCAAGGACACTCCGGTGGGTTGTGTCTTCTCACGCTGGCAGAAAAGAAGCATGTCCACGAGATAAGAGTGAACCTGGTCCAGATTCCCGATGCGAGGGAAAAGAGTCTCTCTGAAGATGCGGTGAAGGATATCCAGATAGGCATGCAGCTCATAGGTTTCCTTCTTTGTTTCAGGGTTGATCCTCAGAGTGCAGTAGGGCCAGAGAGCTTGCTTGTGAGTGGCATTGGGGCGGCCGTGAGGGCGAAAGCCGATAGGAGACTCAAGACCTAGATCTTGCACCCCAATTAACTGCATGAACGCTTTCCACTTGACTGAAAGCAACTTGCCATTGGTCATCTAGGTCAAAGTCCTGTCCTCATCAGTTCCAAGGTGAACCGTGGCATAGAATTGGGCCACCATATCAGCATCAAAGTCCTTGTTGAATTTCATGATCTCAAGAATGTTCAGCTGAGTGCACATCTGAGGAGCTTCACCAAAGTAGTCAGGGTCTTGTTCCATATGGTCGGTGTTGATGGAGTGTACGTTGACAAAGAGATTCTTCTTGGCTTTGAGAACATCGAAGAAGATGGCAAACTGGAACCTGTTCCAGAATGGACGGTTGACCAAAGTGGGATCTTGGTCAGCTTCATACGGGTTGCGGCGGCGCCTTGCCCAGAACTCCTTTGGCAGCATTTCTGGCACGGTTTTCCCTGGCTTTGGCTTGACCCCAGCCTTCTTCTGGAGTTGAGGTGGAGGTGGAGGTGGAGCACTTGAAGACCCTCCGGCAGGCTCGGTGGTGCGGTAGCGCTTGGACGTGGCATGTCCGGGGTTGACACGACGAGCCTGATGCTAAGGGACCTCATCACCTGGAACCACACACAAGAACACGCAAACAACCAGAAGGAACGAGCATAAGCCAGAAAACACGAGCAAAAAGATCACTGAAAGGTAGAAGTATAGTGGAAGTTGGTAGGGAGCGGTAGTACTGCGACCTGCTAGCGGTAGTACCGCCACGAGCGGTAGTACCGCTCCACAGGGAGCGGTAGTATCGCTCCAAGCGGTAGTACCGCACTGGAGAGGGCTGTAGTACCGCTCGAGACGGGGAAACAACAGTTTCCTACTACCGTGGTCAGATCCGGCACTACCGTCCTACCAAATTCAAAAATACTCCAACCAAACATAAATCTAAACTGCCTAGAAGCATTCTCCATCCTACTCAAGCCTAGATTTGGCCAAAAATCTAGAGATGCAATCACATCGCCCCTAAGATGCTAGATTGGAAATCTAGACAAAAAGAACGAGAGAACGGGGCAATACTGGCATCCATGGCAAGAGGACAAGGTGGGGATCGTCTCCACGAAGGGAATGGAGAGGGCGTCCGGAGAGGAGATCCGCCAGAGCCCTCCAGGCGTCGGTTCTTTGGAGAGAGAGAGAGAAGACGAGGCGTGCGAATGGGTATGGGGAGAAGAAACTCCTCCCTCGATATAACCCTGCCGCGCCTCTCGGTAGTAGTATCATGTTGGAGGGCGGTAGTACCGCCAAGAACCAAAAAATGCTTCTAGACAAAAACT